>CAJNSZ010000018.1:1001290-1063339 GCA_905329745.1 Rotaria sp. Silwood2 | reverse complement strand
CTAAAAATTTAGGTTTAGTAGTTTCAGACATTGTTCTTTCGAATGCACACAAAAAACCAAAAATTTAAATTTTGACGAGTGCTTCGAATCTTCAATGGTGTCATGGAGGCTCTCTTAAATATAGAATTTTTTTATTATCTATCTTTATTTATTCATAGGTTCATCAGTGACAACTACAACAGTTACAGATTCAACGACAACGCATATTTAAATATTAGAACTACAAATGAAAGAAAAGTTTTTTTTCTTTTTGTATAAATGATATATTTCAAAATTTTATTTATTTATTAACAAATTAATAAAGCAAAAATAAATAGTATCAGATGCTTACATCACACGTATATATGTAGTACCGCAGTACTCGTAAGAACCAGCGACAGCGCTTATGACTTTCGGTCCCAACTATAGACGATTGAAAAGAATGTTTTCTATCCAAATTTATCGAGCAAAAACTCACTTCAGAATATATTCGATTAAAAACATTTTTGCAGTATCATCTGTAATAAAAAATTTATCTCATAACTGGGCCCTATTTGAGTTCTGTGACTAGTACAAGCGGTTCAACATTATCGGAGTGCATAAGAAATTAGCTCAATTTTGTCGGTTGCAAACAGACTTCAAAAATATTCACCCGTTTTGATATAATACACCATGATATACCACTTCAAAAAAAACAAATGGCGCTATACCGCCCATATAGTGCTGATGGTACCGATCGATATACCAACGTTGTTTTTATCGGGTTCGAATCATATGGATAATGATTAGGTATTCCTAATTTAAAATGAGTGATAATCCGAGATAGCTACCATTGGAGGAGAGGAGAGATGATGGCACGATGTATTGTCACTTGTATCATCATCTTTTTATTTCTTCTAGGTTTTTGTATGTCTTTCTCAGTCTCTTGTTTCAAAATTTTTCGCATTTGTTATTTTGATCTACTTAATTTATATTCAATTGAATCTAGAGAAAAATTGCTTGCTTGTAAGTATCTATAAATTTTAGAATCATATTTTTTCTGTGAATATTATAGTTCTAGTACATACATTTCCAGATTATATTTATTTGCTTTTTTTCTATAATAAAAATCATTGAGAGAATATTTATTAATTTTATTGGTATTGATTATCTGAGAGCGAGTTTGTTGCATGTCTAGACATTTCAACTGACATTGTTCTAGATGAGAATGATTGATAACTCTTTAATTCAATACGTATCGAATTATTTTGATCAGCCAACAAGACATACAAATTTTCTATTTCAATAAAAATATGCATTGTATATTATTGTAAATATAGCAATTCTACAGTTCATAATCTGATTTCATTATTGTTCTTATCATAAGTAAGTATTCAATTTGCCCGCTCGTGATATTCATACATAAGCTCTACTTACTATTAAATATGATTCTGATAATTCATTATCACCAATAAATATGCAATCTTTTTCTATACCTATTGAAGAAAAGATTAAGAATCAAAATGTAACTTTATATCATCAATAGTTTGAAATTATTAATTTATGTAAAATTATTTTTGATAGCACTAATCAATTTCAAGCAATGATTATATTCACAACCATCTGTTTGATACTGCTATTTCACATTAAGCTGTTTTAAACTAAAAATTGTAGTTTTTTACAGGCAATATTTTTATGAAAGTAATTGAACCTTTATTTGATATTCAAGCTAATAAAACATAATTATGTAATAAATCTGATCTTATGAATATAGAACTTATTGATGGACCATTTTGCATTGATTGAAAGTTAAAATATCATCTTCTTTTTCATTGATGTTCGCTAAGTATGAAGCAATGGTATACATCAACATATTATCGCTTCTTATTCACGATCATCAAACTAAACATATGTCGTAATTTCATTTTTAAATATTTTCTCTTTATTCTAATATTACATCTGATGTATCATTTAAAATACATTAATATGAGCAATTAAAATCTTTTCTCGTTAAACATTATAAATTAGAACGTACTTCTTTTTTTCAACATCATATTGATACTAGTACGATTAAATCGATTAAGCTACGTCCTTATCATATTTCACCTGAACATAAAGACATATTGTTTTGCATCATAATATTGTCGTAAACATATTTTAAAAAAAGGCCGCAAAAGGTCATAGATCATTGATTTTTTAAAAATTCTAATGTATTTACAGCATTTTTTTTTCGTCTTTCGATCATGTTCATGGTCGTTTGTGCTTTTAGTGATAAATAATTGTTCGACAAGAACAAGGAAAGTAAATCAGTATATGATTACTCAACTGCATCATTGTGTACATGATACTTGGATGTTCATGGATGCTAATGAATCCATCAAATTTATCTCGAAGTTTATTGTTGATCAAAAACTCATTCTTATTGTGAATGTTAACAGCGCTATGAACTATGAAATAGTTATATGCGCTGCTGAACCGTTTGCTCAGGTATTTGACCATTTATATTTTATGCAAAGAAAACTCACTGAGAGATGAACTCAAACAATTATATAGTCACTACATAAAAATTCAATTCATGTTCACGAAAATCAAGTCTTTGAAAGATCATCTTAGCCGTTTTGTGACGAATCGCTTGAACAATCAACTGATCAGTTTTCAAACTACGAATATAAATTCAATTGAATCTACAACGTTCGACATATCACTGAACAAATAAAATGCATTCTTTATGTATTCTCAATTAATTAAAGAACTTTTAATAGAATTCAAATTGACATTCGCATCTAAAGTGGAAATGATTAAATTTTGTCGTAAGCTTTATGATGATAAATCTTTCAAGCTGTCATTCATCAATGAACTCGAATATAATTCTGAAAATCGATCGCCTATATATTTGTACACTGGCGAATATTATCTCTATCGAATGCTCAATAACGTTTGACGATTACAAGAAATCGATAAACTCGATCTTTTACACTACTACATTAGACAATTGCACGAAGACTTCAAATGACTTCATAGTGAAGTCCGTCAACAGGAAAAATCAATTTAATTTTTTTATGATGGTCAAGGAATGCGATGGGAAGAATTCGGAAAGTTATGATATAGAATAGGTGACTTATGATCATTCAATGCATTTCTATTGACTAGTAGAGATTTTGTCACTGCTCATATGTACGCGAAGATGATGCTTTCGGCTACAGATACATTTGCAGTATTTATGGAAATAGTTGTAAAAGTTAAAAATTTAGGAAATAATATTTTTGTTGATATTGTCGATTTGATTAACTTATGTTAACAAGTGATCGTAATGAACAACTTGCTTATTTAAAATGATTCATGAATACAAATTTTCATGTAACACATCATTGTGGTCCACTTTTTCGACTTGCTGGTCTAATAAATGAAATCAATATTGTGAACATTTAGAACATCTTCAACATATTGTTAATAAATTTTAATAAGAATAAATAATCATTGATTAAGTTTATCACAGCAAACTCAAAAAATTGAGATTCAATTGAAAAATTGTATTAGATTAGAATAAATCGATTGACTATAGTCAACGAGTTTCCTTGGAACATGTATGCTTTTCGCTATCATCTATCGGATGTAAAACATTCCTTTGTTCGAATTGCGAATATTGATTCAAAAAACGAACAAAGCAGAAATATAGTTTATCGAGTAGATAGCTGGTAGTCGAAAGAGTAGTTGTTAATAATTGTACACAATATATGAAAACTCTGTGTATGATTGATATGCTTAGTGTTATATCAATCTATGATTTCATTCATTATTCAAATGGATTTTCTATTGATAATTGCTGACATATCAGAACACTTCTATTCAGACAAGTTATTATGCCAAAAATTGATTAAATATTTTTCTTTTTATCTATTCATATAAAAATAGCAGGTTTCAATCTAAAAATCAAAGTAAAAAAGAGAAACTATATCTATTTTATTATAAAAAAATGAATTCCATACTAAACTTCACACCACGAACTATATCTATGGTGAAATTTTCTGCAACATAGGATCCAAAATAATTGCTTCCTAAAACTCGGTTTTCCAGACGTCTGCTAATGTCCTAAAACATCAAATTGAGTTTTCAAAAATAGTGTTTGAACTTCCAACATTTATAAATGACAGTGCGCATAGTGAAAACCTTTGTCTTTTTTTTGGGGGGGTATCACGCTGCTAACGCTAGTTTTTCAATAATAATCTTGCGAAATAAAAGTCTACCCGGCTCAATTTTTTCGGATAATTAGAGTAACTCAAAACTCGTGTATTATAACTAGTCATATCTTTACCATTATTCACATCTATTACGTTCTTAAACTACGAAATAATAATTACCTAAATCAAAGCGCTCAATATGTAAGCAGATTAAAATTGTTATTAAAATCACTCCAGGCCAAAGTATACAAATCGATTTTAGCTAGTAAACTCAGTAAAGTCTTCAGATCCTATTTCAATATGCTTATGTAGTTTTCTTTTTCTACAGATGTCGCTAATTATTTGTAAACATTTTTCTCTTTGCATAAATGCTTGAATAAATAGTTCATTTTGTGTTTTTCGTCTAATCGAAGGACATCGACCGGAGACATGGCTAAAATCATGAATTGAAATTTTGTGTATGTTTTCTATATAGATTTTTTCATGGTCGTTTGATTTAAAAAAAAAACATATTTTTGTAATATTTAGATCTTTTTCTCTTCTGTGTTTTTTTTTGTCCATTTCCATCGTACGAAGTCGATAAAATCTAATATCTTCAACGATGGATCAAAATGCACCAGGAACAGGCTCATCAATACATCTTTCAGCTAAAAATGAATTTTTAATTGGTGGAAAATATCGTTTAGTACGTAAAATAGGTTCAGGTTCATTTGGTGATATTTATTTGGGTATAAACATAACAAATGGTGAAGAAGTTGCTATTAAACTTGAGTCAATTAAAGCTCGTCATCCTCAATTATTATATGAATCAAAATTATATAAAATCTTACAAGGTGGTATTGGTATACCACATATACGATATTATGCTCAAGAAAAAGATTACAATGTTCTTGTTATGGATTTACTTGGACCATCACTTGAGGATCTCTTTAATTTTTGTTCACGACGATTTACTATGAAAACTGTTCTTATGCTTGCCGATCAAGTATATTAACGAATACAAAATTGTTTTTTTTTTATGAAAAAAATTGTTTTTTTTCGCTTAGATGATAGGTCGTATTGAATTTGTGCATAACAAAAATTTTATTCATCGAGAGTAAAATTATTATTTTTATCTTCTTTATCATTAAGTTTTGTTGTGTTTTTTTTAATTTAGTATTAAACCGGATAATTTTCTAATGGGTATTGGTCGCCATTGTAATAAAGTTTGTTGATTAAAAATTTTCGATTTCTTTCTTTTTAATACAAAATATTGTTTGTTTATTTATTATTCTTAAGGTATTTTTGATTGATTTTGGATTAGCAAAAAAATATCGTGACAATCGAACTCGACAACACATTCCCTATCGAGAAGATAAAAATTTAACAGGCACAGCTCGTTATGCATCAATTAATGCTCATCTTGGTATTGAACAAAGGTTAGAAGAAAAATTTCATATTGAAATTTTTCTTTTCTATCATATGTATTTATTTATTTTAGTCGTCGAGATGATATGGAATCATTAGGTTATGTTTTAATGTATTTCAATCGTGGTTCATTACCGTGGCAAGGTCTTAAAGCAGCAACAAAAAAACAAAAATATGAAAAAATATCTGAAAAAAAAATGTCTACACCTGTTGAAATACTTTGCAAAGTATTAAAATAAAATTTTCTTTTTTTTTCTTTTAGACAAATTAAAAAATAATAAATTTCTTTTTGATCTGTTTCATAGGGTTTTCCAGCTGAATTTGCTATGTATTTAAATTATTGTCGTGGTCTTCGTTTTGAAGAAGCACCTGATTATATGTATTTACGTCAATTATTTCGCATTTTGTTTCGTACATTAAATCATCAATATGATTATACATTTGATTGGACTATGCTGAAACAAAAGGCAGCTAATGCAGCATCATCATCGACAGCAGCAACTGCTACAGCTGGTTTAACTACGGCTACAACCGCTGGTACGACGATGGCACCACAACAATTATCAACTACACAAATGACTACGACAAATATGATGAATACCGGCAATAATGGAGCAACGCCAGGTAAACGAGGAGGAAAAGCAGATGATGGTACTGATCCTGACGAATATGCAGCCGCAGCCACACATTCATCAAATGAACATGAATGATAAGAAAAAGTAGAGAGATACAGCCATACAATATCATTCTTAACTAACTGCCAAGACTCAGCTTTGTGCTTTTTTTTTCTTTATTGCTTTTTCTGTTGGTGATGGACATTAAATCATTTATCTAGTTTTTTATTCTATATAGTGTCATCTTTATTATTTTCGCGTTTCTTTTTTGTTTTAGACTTGCCGAAAATGAGTAACAATGATTAAACGTGTAGAATAAATCACACATACATGCGCAACAGCCAAAAGCAGCTGCACGTCGTGTCGTTTATCTTTCTTCTATCTTTCTCTCATTATCTGTACTCATTCTTGTTCTTTTTCTCTCTCTCTCTCTTTTTTTTTTTTTTCTTTTTGTCTATCCTGATCGAAAGTGTAAATGCCGTCGGCCTCCTCTACTTTACTTTTGTCTTCTATTTCGTTTTTTTTTTTTTTTTCATGATTATTATGATGAACATGATTGGCAGCAGTGAATTATTTCAGAGAAAGCAGCTAGACGGATGCTATATTATGAAAAGAAAAATAACACCAATTCATGTATAGAAGAATGTAATTTATTTTCATTGAATATCGAAAAACATTTTTTGTTGCATTTGAAAATGTAATAGAAAACTTCTCCATTATGCAATCGAGACGAATTTACTGGTTTGTTTTTCATCATTATATATAAGTGCATTTTAAAATTGGTAATATCATACTTAATATAAAAACACATAGCAGAAAGTGTAGTTGATTTTTGTTTTTATAGTACAAAAATAGAGTAATTTTATTACTATTTCGTTCATTTTTGTAACCAACAACAAGAAAATAATGAAGTTTTATGTTATTTCAGTTTCAAATTAATTTTCTGTATATATGAGTGAATTGCAAATTTTTGGCACAATTGACCCGAAAAATTGAAAGTAGACCTGAATGATTTTTGAGTAGTACATTTTCTCGTAGTCTATGCTTATGATACATAGTAAAAGATTTCCAAAAATTTTTCTACATATTAATTGACATATGTATGACTTCAGTGTAAGTGTAATGTACAAAACATGATTTTTAATGTAAAAATCAATTACAGCTTACATGAGCTTTACGTGGTAAAATTATTTTGTAAATTAGAATTGACATATCTAATAAATGTAGAGTGACTTTCTGAAATAGAACGATTTGAATGATGTATAAAATACAACTCATATTGACTATTGAGTGCTTGAAATGTCACGTGGGAAGTGTCGTTCTACAATCTGTAGTAGTCCACTCGAACTCTATTTATTATCCACTTTAAACAACAATGCCGATGGTTATTTTTTGAATAACTTTTGTAAAGCATGACGAAGAGATTTGGAGTTTTTACCTTTCAAGAAAGAACACTCATATTTATTCATCGAAATAAGTCGAAATCTGATTGGTCAACAATTGATCAATTAGGTGAGTTGTTAATGAAAATTTTGGCAACGAAACTGAAGTCATTTTCTATTAGATTTTAATGTTTAATATAGAAAATCGATTGAAAAAAAAAATGTTCTTCGTCGATCTCTATGTAAATTTCAACTTCATAGCTGTTTCCATTCAAGAGTCATAACGGTTTTCCTGAGATGCTCTGATTTCGGCAAAACAATCTTGGAAGACTCCAAAAGCATTTTAAACAAGAGTAAGTCATCGCGTTGAATCGAATGGTGATATTAGTTTTTCAATTTCAAAGCGATTTGAAATCGCTATCGGCATATTTTCGAAACTGCGATTTTTATACTGAAAAGAGATGATTCTCAATCCTTCAAAAATACTGTAATAGTAGTCTTAGATTGCTTTCAAACTTTAAATAAACATCACCCTTCACGTCAGCGTGATGAATTACTCATGTCTGGAACGCTTTTTTAACCTCTTGAAGGTCAAATTACCAAAATCAAGGATCTTAGGAAAAGCATTGTAACTCTTGAAGAAAAGCTGGTACGAAGTTAGAGTTTACATAGATCAATAGAGAAGACTAGAAACATCACATAAAGCAGATTCTTCTAAATTTCATCGTATAATGTGAATTCTTCGAGAACAACAAGCGATATACGTATGAATATTTTGTCGATTATACAAATTTGAGCGAATATGGATGAGTTGTTCAAAATGTATGGATCATGATATTCGTAAAAAGTCCTTTTTACAAAGTGAACGAAACTTAGACTTTAAAAAAAGACCATTTTTTTCCAACGAGGAGGGAAGTCGCTCGGACGAAGGTTTCTTATCAAGTTGTTTTCTGTTCAACGGTGTCTTTTTCAAGAACATTTTCATTTCTTCCATTTGTAATTATAGAGAAATGATTAACAAATAAGGTCTTTCTACACAACAATGAACACTTATCTTTAATTAAGTGTTTAGAGCATATATGCATATAAAGAGAAAGAGCGAAATACGAAAAAATCTATAATTTGACAGTACATTTCAGGCTGTACAGAATGGACTTTTTCTTATGTATATATTTCTTTTTTTAGTATACCTCTCTATAAAATAGAACTTTTCATAGGGTAAGACTCATAAATTCGCACTGGTACGAGTTGCAGAGCTGAAATTTGGCGTTGGTATGGAGTGCACAGAAAATAATACCATATAAAAACGTACGTTTTGTATGAATCAACTAGACCAAAATGTATCAGACATATACCAGTAAAATCTCAATCGTACAGAAAACTTGCAATTCACTCATCTATAAGTTACTACTGAGACAATTTTTTTTAATTCGTTCATTCTCTTGAATTCAATTAAAGTACTTGATTTTTACTTTCGTTGTTTCAGAGAAACGACAATTCACATTCAATAAGTCTTTGATTGAACAAAGGAGGAGGCACTGAATACTTTATTTCTTTTTTCTTCGATATTAAATAAAATGAGTAATATGACAACTATCATCTATGTTTCCGATGACTATTCAATTACTGTCTCATTTACATACAAGTTGTTGTTAATCTTTATTTGCTGAAACATGCTACGAACTATTCATATATGAAATAATAACATGATTCAGAGATAGAACCGATCTAGTTTTTTCAGATCGGTACTTGTCCAAAAAAATCAGACCGAACCAGCCGGTATACCAGTTTCACCGGTCTACCGATTGATAGGGGCCGCGGAAGTTGGGGATGTACACGCTCCCCTCCCAAATCGTAGGTCTTTCGCGCGGCCCTTGCCGGTCGAAACCAGTAAATACCGATCTACCGGTAATACAATTAGAACCAATTACAACGCTGGGTTAATCTTAGTGATCAAAGGAGGCAAGTGGAGAATTTAGACCGGTCGATCCGAAATCTAGGCCAGTACTGGACCGACCGGTAGCCGGTACCGGTTCCATCTCTGACATGATTTGAGGATATGATTTAATCTATTTGAACAAATTAGAAAAAAAAAGCTGTTAATGCAATCTCTGCGAGATTAAAATGTGAAGCACGATGTAGCTGTTGTTGCTAATCACAGAGAGATTGCTCTCTTCTATGTATCTTGGGGTATATTTCTTCACCATCGTTTTACCTAATCGTTCATAATTCCAACCAAGAAGTAGTTCATATTTTAGAAGGAGGAGTTACTGATATAGAGTCTTTTATGGTATATCAACAACGTCTGTCATAGTCTGTGTGAAAGAGAGATCATAATTTTTACCCGTATATTTCAACATTCCTTTGAAATCATGTTTTACAATATACATTCTATAAAAAAATCATATTTCTTGTCAGTCTATAAATGTTAAATTTTATACTTTTCGAATACAAAACAAAAAGATTGTGTTAATTTAATTTTTAGTGTAAGTTATCAGTATATATTGTACATCGATATCAATAGTTACTGAGAAAAATATTAGAAATTGTTTAAAAAGCAAAAAACTCTTATTAACTACAAATAAATTTCTTACAAATTTGGCAAAATTCATCGTCGGAATAAAGGTACAATCTTACATCAATACATTATATTTTATTATTAGTTTAATGCGACTAGAAAACATTCTTTTTCAGTTTATCAAAATAGTACCAATTGAAAAGTGATTATCTTTGTTCCAAATTGTTTTCATAGAAAATCATTCATTTAAAACAAAAATGTGCACAGGATAGGTTGATACTTAAATTTTTATTCTATCTTACTCCTAGAGCTCAGAACGGCAAGATAGAACAGGATATATCAGCTGATCCTAAATTTTTCTCCATAGTTTTTACATGTTTAACATCATTCATCATACTTGATACTTACAATTAGTTGTTGGTGTCACTATTGAAATGAAAGCGTACTGCTAATTTTAATAGTGTTTGACATGAGTATTAAATTAGCAATACAAAAAATAATAAATAAATAGAAATATATAAGCAATACTTATCAAGAGTCATTTGTATTCTTATTGATTTCGCGCTTTACTTTATTATTCTTTTCTTCATTTTCGAATTTCTAACACTTTCAAAAACAAGTCGATATACAGATTTAACCGACAAATATTTTCTCCACGGGAAATTTCCCAGAATGCAAAAAAAGCTCAAATTTCTACTTCTGATAAAGAATAAAAAAATAAATATTTATCAAAAACAATTCTTCTTTGAATAAGTTAGTTGTTTCGAATATTTCGAAATATTGATTCATTCTGGCAAAAGTGGAACAACGCTAATAAAAGAACAAAAAAGAATGCATAAAACTCTTGTTTTCTTCTTCTATAATAATTAATTCATCAGCTAGTCGATCATGAACATAATCTACTCTTTAGCTCAACATTGTTTCAAAACTAAATCAAAAACATGTTCATAATAGGTTTGCGAAAATCTTCATCCTTTTCAACATTAGACTAGAGTAGTATTTTCTTTAGACAAAAAACTTTCAACCAACTTCAACATCAATAATGAGCTATGAAAGACAATTATTGTTTGATATATATTTATTGTGACTGATCATTTTGATGAAATATAAAATTTACTCAGTTATTTATTACATGTTTAAATTTCAATTAAACAGATTTCACGACACAAATCTGATTATCCAGAACCAGTTGGAAGAGTTAAAACATGACTGAGAACCCAATCACGAAACGCTGAAAGACGAGTATAAACACCACCGCCACCACATCCAACACCCTTATAGTTAATGAATGAATGTTATTTAGTCATAGATGAAACAAAAACTTACCCATGATGTCAAACCAGCCAAATACCAAAGATTATTAGTATGCTTAACAACTAATGGACCACCTGAATCACCTTGACATGTATCTTTATTGCCGCCGTCACCAGCACAGATTTGAGTTGTTGTAACTAAGGTGTATCCAGAATGTTTCTGTGAACATCTAGTATCAGTCAAAACTGGCATTGCCACTTCCATGTGATAGGGAGCAAGACTTCCACCGGCAGATAATGTACCCCATCCTATAGCATATGATGTTTTGCCTGCATAAGTATCAGTTTTAGCAGGAAAGCAAACTGGCATTACGTAATTATCAAATGATATATCCGTAGTCTAAAGTATTTTCTTTTTCTTTAAACATATCATTGAAAATAAAAAAAGAAACTACTAACACTAATTCTAAATAGAGCAATATCATTTACAGTCGTTGATGGATTATAGTTTGGATGTACTATATACTGGAGTGATACGTATTCTCTACTCCATGAATCCTATGAATTAATTTTTATTATTTATATAGTTATTTATCATTTTCTTACTTGTTTGTTTCGTTCATGTAAACCACAATGCCATTTGTATGAACTTGCAGCATATCGAGTGTCTCTATATCATTTTCAATCAAAAATAATTAATGATTAGAATTTATTCATCAAGTTTTGTACTTACACACAATGTGCTGCAGTTGCAATCCATTTACCATTTATGAGCGAACCACCGCAAATGTGACCTGATCCAAAACGCATAGAACACTATTAATATTAAAAAATAATTAATACATAAGAAAACTAAAATGACAATAAATACTTACCGACCATGGCCAGTCACCACGTAACGATTGTATACCACCAACAATTTTATCATCATCACTACGAGGTATCAATGGACGTTTGCCACAATGATTTTTATTCCATGCTTGAGAACTTACCAGACCTGTTTTTTGTTATTTACAAATCGATTTAATAACAAAGCATTTTTAAATGAAATAACAAACTTACCAACGAAAATAAAAAGGAGTGCCGTGATAAGCATTGTAGTTTTCTCCGTCGATGCTACTGAAGCTAATGGCATGAAAGACAGGCTATTTATTCTTCGCAAAATTACTCTATATTTTTAAAATTTTATAATCAATAGCATAAAAGAAATGCGTGAGTGTGAGAATAGGATCAGATTTTTTTTTCGGCGTATTTTTTTCCAACGGAATATTCTCATAATGATATTGTTTCTTAAAATAGATCGTAGTTATTATTATTATTATAATAACTATCAATAATAAATTTTTTCTTTCGAGATGTCGAAGTTCGTATTGAGTAACGTGGATATTATTTAGAAAAATGATTTTTACTGTTTTCTTCATAAAGGCAATTTTTTTATGTAATGGTATCAATTCATATTTTTATTTTACAGATGCTTCGAACAAGCGAAATCCTTCAACTGAGTACTCACTTTTGAGTTCGAACTAAGTGTGTTACACAGAACCAAATGAGCAATGAATATTCTCAAAAGAGTTAAAACCTTTAGTTTATTGCTGTGGAGATAGTGCAGTTTTACAGTGGTTTCTAAATGAATATTGCGGTAACCGAAAGACTAACGTTCGAATTTCGTTCTGAAACTTTAGCTAGTCTTAAGGTACAATGAGTAGCAGCATGTCTTTTACACATCACTCACATAAACTAGCAGATTTGATGTCCTTATTTTTGGATAGAGGTAAATCAAAAGACTTCAAATATTCACAAAAAACAACTACTCTAACCAAAGCTTGTTTGTATGCAAAGTTTCAAGTCACAATTCGAAAATCAGTTTTTACAGTTTTCCTGCATCCATTTAAAAGATATTGTAAACGTCCAATATTTCTGCAGAAATAAACTAAAAGGTACAAACTCTGTTCAGAGTATTGATAACTCATTTATATTTACATAATTCGCAGTCTCGTTTCATTGGCGATTTATCAATTAGGAATTTTCCTTCTTATGTCAATGAGTTGTGAATGAATTATTAGAAACGCTGAAAGATCATTTGTTGGATGAATGAACATTTAAAACATATGATATGGAATGATATTTAAATTAGATTTTGGTAAGTATATTTAATATGAATGTTTGAATATACATATGTAAGTATTGTATTGTGAAACGAACCATTGTTCGAAATTTCTCACACTATAGATAGTATAAAATAATTACTTTATATCGAAAATCATATGTGATGATTTTCTTGAATGAAATTTCGAGTAATATGCATAAAAACTTTTTTTAAATTAAAGTACGAAATCTACGAAAGAACCAATCATTTTCTTTTCTCTGATAAAATACAACATATATATTCAAAACGACAGAAAATCAATATTTGGTATGTTTTTTCGATTTTTTTGGTATATTAATAAACTTTTTATTTCAATACACATACATGATTATATGAAATTATTTAATCAGAAAATCTTCTTGTTTCTATATTAAATTGCGATAGTCGATAAAATCGATTGATTACTTCTTAGCTGATGATAAAAAATAAGCCTGTCATCAGTTCTATTCAGTGGATACAAAATTAAACTATATTAGTATCATTAGAAAAAGAACTATACTCGAGTAATGATGAAAACATAGTACTTGTTCATTGTCTCAGATATCTGAATTCAAATTTTTATATTGTTTCAATCATGTATTTAAAAAAAAATAAGTTTTTTTTTCTTATTACATTATACTATTCATTTAATACTAATTATCTACCTTTTAATTTGAAGTCCATTTATTTTTTTGAAACGAGAATTAAACTGTTTAGTTAATACAACTTCTTAATAGATATCACATCAACAAGAGTTTCTAGATACTGGTTTTTCAGAGGAAGTTTTTTGAAGTTCGATCTTCCTGAAAATTTTACCATAGCTGTAGTTCATATTGGAGCGTCTATTCTGAAGTTTTCAGACGTTTTTCTTCTATGGTTTTTTTTATCGTTACCAATTTTCTTTATACATGACATCTTGTAAACCTTTTTGGATATGTAACTGAAGTAATATAAAAAATAAATGCGGAAACTTCGGATTTAAATCCGAGAGTTATGTGTACTTCAAAAAGTGAATCATACAAATCAATCATCCTAGACTATCTGAATATCAAAAGTATACTGTCAAATCTACCANATAGGCCTTCCTTCTGGAGTTATGACCATTTTACGAACTTTCCGGCTTAAGGCAAGCTATTCATAAAAAAGCCAAAAAGAAGGAATTGTCATCTGAAGTTTTGCTCATAAGTAGGTCTTATGATCTTTAGGACATCCTGAAAGCTTCAGGCAAACGGATGGTTCCTTCTTGAGATATAGAATACTAAAGAAAAGTCGTTTTTATGACCTTTTTTTGTGATATATGATCGTTTTTTTGAATTTTCAATATGTCAAGAAGGAACCATCCGTTTTGCCTGAAGCTTTCAGGATGTCCTAAAGATCATAAGACCTACTTATGAGCAAAACTTCAGATGACAATTCCTTCTTTTTGGCTTTTTTATGAATAGCTTGCCTTAAGCCGGAAAGTTCGTAAAATGGTCATAACTCCAGAAGGAAGGCCTATGGGAGCGAATCCTTTTAGGCTTTTCCTAGTCTCATTGAGTCCTGCTTATGGGCAAAATATCACTTCGATCGGCGATTAACAGTTGGGAATGTTCCCTCGTTAGACGATGAGTATTTCATATTACTAGCACGTAGATGATACAAATCCAATGTCTTTTTCAAATTATCGTCACTCTATTGGATAGATCAATATATCTCAGTATTGAAATAGGTTTATTTTAAGTATTATTGCTGTTAACAATTCAATTGTTAGAACTTTAACTAAAGAAATTTTTTTCCATGTTTGTTCATAGTTATCATCGTAGTTTCCAATATTATCAACCAATGAATGTCAAACAAATAATAATGGATAATAAAGAAAAAGAAGTCATGGAAAAAATTCGTCTAGAGTATTTTTCTAATCAATATAAAACAACATTTGACATGAGTTATTCACCGAAATTAGTTAATAAATATAAATTATCAACAATGGTAATATCTGTTAATCGTTGTCTAACTGAACAAAAACCTTTAAAAAAAAAGAAAATAAATCAATATAATCTTCGTCGTCTACATCAATTATATATCAATATAAATCGTTATGATTTTGTTCATGAATGGACCGTATTTAATTATGATTTTTTATCAGCATATCTTCTTTGCGGTGAATATAAAATGTCTAATTTACTATATGAATTTTCCATTGGAGCTCATGATCCAAACGGTGAATTACGATTTCTTTTAAAACAATTTGAAACATCATCATCAATACTTGATCAATATCCAAATAATTTATCATTTGAATTAATTTATCGTTTATTTCCATGTTTAAATCAATTACCTACATTAACATATAATTTACTTGAACAATGTTTAATTCATTGTCCACTTCAATTAATAACAAATGAACAACGACAACAATGTTTAACAAAATTTTCAATATCAAATATTATTTCTTTAATAATCGATTCAATTTATTTATTTATTTTAACTAATAATGATAAATTATATGTATTTTGTCATCATTATTACGGTCTATTGATGGTAAATCATTTTGATATATTATATAAAAAAACTGAAGTCAATGAAAAATTACTTTCATGCTTATGTAAATATCCGTATGTATGTTGTCTATCATCAAATTCATCAATGATAGTAATGAATTGCCAAACAAACGAAATGTCTATGCAAATCTCATGTAAGAAATTAATTTCATTTATTAATGCTGAAATAATTCTTATTATTTCATCATCAAATAATTCATTAGAATTATGGGATTGTTCAAAAAATCTTTTCATATCAAAATATCATTTTCATGATGATATTATTGAAGAATGTACTTTTAAAAATTCAATTATTAAAGTAACTTTAAAAGAAAAATCAATGATTTCTTATTTCATATTAGATAAAGATTTTCAATTTAATTCTATTCGAATATTTAATGAAAATATAAATAATTATAATCATCATATACTTCTTGATGGTTATAGTGAATTTTATTATTCATTCAATTGTTCCGATACTTCATTAATTATCTATGATAAGGATAATAATAATTCAAAAAAAATTATTAATAATATTAATTTTATTTCTGTACCTATATCTGTGATTTATCTTTCACAAAGTAATTCAATTGCATGGTTAACATCAAAATCTCTTATGATATTTCATCCTCTATATAAAGAAAATATTTTTAAACCATTTCAAATCTTATCATCACAAAATTTAATTCAATATGATTTAGTACATGATCATTATTCAGCAGTAGAATTTGAAAATCAAACTAATTTTTTAACTTGTATTAATAAAACAAAGAAAATCATTGATATTTATGAATGGCATTATGACAAAGAACAGCAAAATCATATTTATCGACAATTAACTCATGTTCAACTTGATATATCTATCGATCAATGTGTATTTCGAGCAAGTATGTGAATTTTCTTCTGAAAAATAACATATATATATATGTTATGGCCGAAGTTAGAATTCAGCCCAATTCAGAATTCGTGCAGACGAAATTGGAATATTATTTTAATTAATCACAGAACTTGAAGAAATATCAACAATTAGAACACGAGAGGATCACGAACGACAGTAAGAGTGAGGGGGAAGTCTTGATAATGGTGAGGGAGTCTGGGTGAGGGTGAATATATGAGCAAGATTCCTGTTTTGCGGGGTTTTTCACTTTCCTTTCACTCTCTTGTCTCACCTTCACCCAGATCTCCCTTACTGTTACAGAGACTTCTCCCTCATCCTCATCATCATTTGTGGCCTCTTGTGATCTAGTTGTTGGTGTTTCATTAAGTTCTGTGATTTATTAAAATAATATTCCAATTTCGTCTGGACAAATTCTGAATTGGGCTGAATTCTAACTTCGGCCATAACATATATATAAAGATTTTATGAACCACAATTTAAAAAGAATGTTGAAGTATAAGGATAAAAAGATTAGAACCACTGCTTCACAAATCGTGACAGACGCTAGTTGGAGACCATAACAGACGTCAGTCAAAGATCATCATAGATTGAGACAAAAGTAATCGAAGGTCGTCAAAAATCATGCATGACAGACGCTAATTAAGGACCATGACAAATATCTTGCCGATATGGTTCCTCCCGCATCACAAACCGTGACAGACGCTAGTCAAAAACCATGACAGACCGTGACAAATGTCTTTGCTATTGCCTACTCTTTCCCCCCTCCTCTCCGCGTCACAGGTCATAATAGAAGATAGCCACAAGTCATCACAGACTGTGACAAATACCTTAACAACACTTCCTTCTTCCTTACGTCATAGATATTGTTGATATACCAACTTATGTTGTGTATGAATAACGGCTCGTTATAATATATGAACTACTTTCTTATTGCATTTTTGTTGCATTAAATAAAAGAAATGTGTCCCAAAATATATAGAGTAAAGTAGTCTCCCTGTGATTGGTAAGAAAATTTACATTGTGCTTCATATTTTAATCCTGAAGGAATTGTACTAACAGATATTCTTTATATTTTATAAAAGATTGGTTCGATGGTATTACTATGTATTGTTCGGATAGTAATTATATTTATAAATATAATGCAACAATGTTAACCTATCGGATTCTATCTGAATCTTTCGCTCCGTGCCAAACAGTTGGTCAAATACTAAATATACATTCAGATGAATTCTTAACAATTAAAGACAATGATAAGTATGTAAAATAATATTTATTATACGTTTGTTCGAAAAGTCATTGCAACTCGTATTGTATGAAAACGTATAATAACATGTGCTGCATTTATTCAATGTTTCTCATTGTATAAGCAATTTGCAATGTATAGTTACTACTGAAGGTCATTTTAATTGAATAAATGCAGCACATGCTATCGTACGGTTTCATAGAATACGAGTTGCATGGACTTTCCGGACGACCGTATATTATTATTCAAATTTGAAATAAATTTTTTTAGTTCATTAAAAATTTTTACACTAAATAATAATAATGTTCTTGATTTAAAACTTTCAATTGATTCAATAACTGATTATTATTTTACAAAAACATCATCTCATATATTATTTGTTGATGAAAAAAAATTTTTATCAATATATTGTTTAAATTCATTAAAATTATTATGGACATCAAAATTATTTGAATATAAAAATCTTCAAATTCATTCATTTCAATCATCATTTATTGTTATTTGTTTACAAACAAAAGAAATTTTTCAAATAGATATTAATTCATTGAATTTAAAAAATCTTGTTCAATTACCCATTGATTGTCATTTAAGTACAATTACATCTAATAATTGTTTATATATTATTTCAAATGATCCAACAACTCTTATCGAATTTAATTTAAATAATCAAAACATGACGATTCTACAACCTATTCAATTAAAATCAACAAATATTATTCAATTATATTCAGTATCTGATTATCTTATCTTTCATACTGATGACAATCATATATATCTTTGCTGGAAAGAAAAGAAATCAATTACTCAATTAGAACAAGCTTCACGTTTTATATCAAAAGATAATCGATTTGTTCTTGTATGTACAGATAATAAAACCTTAATATTATATGATTTAAAAGAAAAATTACGTGGAACTATTCGATTAGATGATAATACTGGTCAATGTGAAGCAATTTGTTTAAGTAATTATAATAAAGAATATGAACAATATCTTTTTATTATTTGTCATGATCGATTTCTAAGAATGTATAATGTTTCTAATGGTAAACAAATAGCAAAATTATTTATTCATAAAGATTTATTTTCATTTATTGGAATTTTAAATAATCGTTTATTACTTAAAGTTGATAATCATTTATGTATTATAAAAATCATTGATAAAAAATCATTATTAAACAGGTAGGATTCTTTCTTTTTTTTTTTCTAAAAACGAAATATAATTTTTTATTAAAATATATTTTTAGATTATCGAATAGAAAATGTACTCTTTTCGAACAATCTATGTGGATGACTTGCCATCATGATCATTGTGTTTGGTCAAATACTGTTACATCTTAAAGTTATTTTTCTTTTTTGTTTTCTAATGAAAAACTGTTAAGAAAAGAAACATCTATTTTTCGTTTGAAAATCATAATTTCTATAAGTTCTGAATAAATTCATTCCTTTTTTTTTTATTTATTCAAAAGAAGTTTATTGTATGCTCACTTTTTTTTTGTTTGTTAACACAATATCAAATGCAGAGTATTTTATATAAAATATGTCAAAAGTAATAAAATGATAGTTATATTGTGTTTCGGTTGAATGATTTAATTCTTTTGCGTTCTCTGTCTCTCCTATTCTTATGAGTCAATCAACCAAATCATATAAAGATATGTAAAAATCAAACACTTTGGTGGATCAAGTACGAAAACATTATTATTATGATAGAATAACTAATAGGAAGGTCGACTATTATCATTATTTGAAGGTTGTCTCGAATTGGTTATATACTTATCATGAGTAGTGTTAGTTTTCAAATTATTAATTCAGACAATAACGATAAAAATATATACATGTTATCTGATTCTGATATTCAAAATCTTAAAAATTATCTTCATGGACAAGTTCATCTGTCAATAAACATAGAAAATGTTGAACAATATGATCAAGAAAATATGCCTGTTGATTTTGATTTAAGTAAAATATTTATAAAAGGTTCTCAATCATTACCTGATATCTATCACATTTCACATCATTATCGACATCATCGTCATCATCCATATACAAAACATATTCGTGAAGAACCGACAATATCATTATTGATTGATGGTGATAAGAAACTTTCACTTGAAATTGCAACATGTGGTATGCAAAAGAATACACGATTACCAGTACCACATAAGAATTTTTCTTTAAATGATGGATGTTTTGGTGATGATGCTGGATTTATAATACAAAAAGAACGAGGAAATTTTTTAGGTAATGTTTCATAATAAAAACAACAACAAAAAATATTCATTTTGATTTTGATAGGAATTTCTGATGGTGCCGGTGGTAATCAAATGTATGGCTATAATCCTCGTCTTTTTTCTGAATCATTAATGCGTAATTGTTCAGATTTAGCTCATACAGGAAAATATTCGACATCACAACCTAAACGTCTTTTATGTCATGCATTTGATCGTGTTCAAAGAGAAAATTGTTTTGGTATGATATTAATTTTTCTTTTCAATTAATCTGTATGTTAAATTTTAATTTTTAACAAAAAATATTAAAAAGGTAGTGCAACAGCATGTGTACTTGGTGTTGATTGTGGAACAGGTCGACTATATTCAGTAAATATCGGTGATTCAGGTTACGTTATTGTACGACAAGGTTGTGTTGTTTATCGATCACGATCACAAGCAATGAATGGAGATTGTCCTCGACAATTAGATGTTTATCCATGGACTGCATCATTGAAAGGACATGGTATAAATTATACGCAAATATCGTATGTTTTTTTTAGACTATTTTATATAGAAGTATCAAAAAAAAGAAATCATCTTTCGACCTTGTGTGTTATTATTATAAACGAAAAATATTTTTATATTATTTTCTTATCCTTGCGATCAAAATGTTTTAAAAATAATTGATTTGACATATATATTGATAAACACATAATATTCAGAAGAATTAATTTATAGTATTTTTCTAATTTAGAAGTCATGATGCTATTTGTGATACATTCGATTTAGAATTAAATGATATAATTATTCTATCTACTGATGGTCTTTTTGATAATGTTCCGAATTATTTAATCGAAAAAATTCTTTCTCAAGTAGATTTTAATATTTATTATTTACAATTAATTTATTTTTATTTTTTTTTGTTTTAGAATTATTCTTTGAAACATTCTGCAAATGATTTAGTTACTCGAGCTATACGATTTTATATTAAACCTGATGATATTCTTGTCATAATGGCACGAGTTACAGCGATTAATAACTCTATATGTGAACAATCATAATAGATATTTATTTATTCAGTTTGATACATAACAGAATAAATAGGCATTCATCAACAAATAACAGAATAATTCATTCAGTTTTAGCTCTTAAACAATTATTCTTTAGAAATGATGTTTTTCATTATTGTTCATAAATTGAATTATAAATTATTTCAACAAAATATTTTCATTTTCTTTTTCTTGTTCAAAAAAAAACAAGAAAAATTTGAGTATTATTTGTCATAAGACATATTTTTATCATTACACCAACGAAAGTTTATCAAATTTAATGCATTTTATATGATACGAAGTTGTAGAAAAAAGCATAATCTGCTATAGTTTTGCCAGAGATATCCATCGCGACTAGAAATCTACCGTTGTCTCTATGGTTTTTGAGAAATTCTTTGAATATCTCTTCTGTCACTTCGGTAAATCAGCACACTTACGAGGAAATCTTTTCAAATAATAAGAAACTTTTGAAACGAGACTTGTATGCTCAGTTAGAATCCATTGACGGTAGACAAAGCCTATAATCATACGTCGTCTTGTGGCTTTCTTTTCGAGTTATGGTCATTGTAGTGAATTTCTGACTTATGGTATGGTATGCCATAAAAAAATCTAATTCTGTTATTTAAGCCTAAATTTTTGTTCATAAAGAGATCTTATGACTCACATGATACACTCAGCCAATGTGCGTATTTAGAAAAGACTTCTAAAAGCCCAGTTTTCTTGTAAATCTGTTCTGTTAGGAAGAAAGCATTCATTATGACTGAAACTTTCAGTGTGTTATGAGGATCATAAGACTTCTTTATGAGCAAAGCTCAGATTTAAATGATAACATTAGATTTTCTATGACATGCCATGCAATAAGCCAGAAATTCAGTAAAATAGTCATAACTCGAAAAGCAAGCAACAAGGTGACAAATCATTATAGGCTTTGCCTACCATCAATAGACTCTAACTGATCATACAAGTCTCGTCTCAAAAGCTTTTTATCGCCTGAAAGGATTCCCTCGTTAGCTTGATACTATCAGAATTATCACGATTCTAACTGTTATGATTGTAGACACTAACATCGGATGCAAATTCATATAATTTTACAACCTCCCTAAAGAAGAAATAAGCTGCCATTATCACGATAGCATTTTTGAAATATCTACCGCGATGGCAATAGTGCTATCATGCACAACTCTAAGTCTTACATGTGACCGAAAATACGTTACCGAATATATGATGCATTTCTATGTGAGAGCTCTTGTTAAGATTAGTGACGAGAGCTTTTTTTTGTCATGTACGGTCCTTGAAATCAGTTTATCAACACTGTAGGTTTATGTTAGTTCTGATTTTAAGAATTATGAATCAACCATTTATCTTATATCTATAGAATCTCAAAACTTGATTACAAAACAAATTTTAATTAATGTATGACGCGTACAATTAATATGATAAAGCAGTTAGAAAATTGAAATGTGTACAATAAGAATTTCTTTGTTTTATTATTAAAATAAAGATAAATATATAAAAGTATTTATTCATTTCTTTTTTATGTGTTGTATTTAATATAGCATTTTTCTATGATCTCTTGTGCAATTGAATTATATCATATGATTCAGAGATCCAAACAGGCCCACTTTTTGAATGCCTGGCCTGCCTGTGACAGGCTTACACCCCTCCTAGTCTGCCTGTGCCTGTTCTCTGATTTCCTCGGCCTGGCCTGCCTGTCTAGGCCTGTGTATTTTTTTCATGTCAATATCATGATAAAAATACCATAGAAAGAAGTAATAATCTTCATAAAAAGTCGTATTAGTCACTGAATTCAATCTACATCGCTACATTGAAAAGTCTCTAATTGAAAAGTACATGAGAATTGTCAGGTTTCCAATTAAACAAAGGTATCATGCTGCTTTATAATTGAGAGCATGTGAAACTAAGAGTAGAACAAAGACTTCATTTCCAAAGATACTTCTAGTTAGCCGGAGTATAAAAAAACATAGTTTTCAGTTCACTGGAAAAACGTTTCCTCGAAAGAACGATCGATTTCTAGTCAAAATCGCTCGGCGAAAATTGGCACCGTTCTGAATAAGCAAGTAACTTCATTAAAGAGATAGCTACAATGCCTACCTGTAAAAACTGCGGACACGCTTTCATGTAAAAACTCATGTAAGAGTTAGAAAAGATTCATTTTAAATGACTAAAATCATTATTCTTTTATCGATTGTCAATTGGTAGCGAATAGATTACAATAAAAGCAAATTAAAGTCAATTCATTATCGATTCCTAACTGATTAAAAATGTATGATATTACTGAACCTAGAATCAACTTTTTGCATCATTTCTTTTATAAAGACTAGATCTGCATTCGTCACAGCATCAAAAAATTTAATTTGATATATGCTTATAATTTTGTCACCGCTTAGCAAAAAGTTAAGAAATGCTACATCGTGCTTTAGAATGCTGGTAGCTTCGGAGACCTTGAATATTTTTTCGTGTAGCTTTCTCTTCTCATACTTTGTAATAAAACATTATATAGATTGTTTGAACAGAATTTTACGATATATATCTTTCAATATAAAGTTAGATGACAATTAATAACAGTATATAAATAGTAAAATTTCGCACAAAAAGCTATTTATGTCTTCTGGACCATACGATTTTTAATTTTCTAAGGCTTTATATAAGTAAAAGTGAAAGTAATTATGGCTGTCTGTATCCTAAAAGAAAGGCTATCCTTCAACTGAATCATAAAGCGCGGGACGCAGTAGGAATGTGTAAATAATATCAACTTCGAACTCTATCCTTTTTCAGAGTTGGTGACATCTGTAGGTATTGACTATTTCACAGGTACCCACATACGTTCAAAAGTTGTATTACTGATTAAGAGTTTACGAACTGAACATTGGTGATACGTAGACAAAATAAAAACAATACTGAGATAGTTAACTTGTGGAAGATATCTGATTTTTGTTCAAAAATATTTTCATTGAATTTCTTATACCAGATCCTAATGTCACTCAAAGTATCGGAATCAAGTAAGAAACAAAATTCAATCAATGGTAAATCTGCAACAGAAAAAAGGATTTAGAGTCATTTAATTTAACTAAAATTGAGAAATATGACAAGTAGATAATGATAACTATGAAAATTTTTGCTCATCTTCTCTTCAGAATGATAAGGGTATTGATCTCCTATAAGTATCTTTAATACTCATTCCGCAGTATTCGTCTGATTCACCGTGCTTAAATGTGATTTTTTGAAAACTAATGAAGGTTGTATCTATTTGCTAACAAAATCATGAAATTCTCAGATGAAATTTCGATTTCGAAGAAAAAGTAGACAGGCCAGGCGGCCTGCCTGGCCTGTGCCTGTCACAGACAGGCAGGCCGGCAGGCCTCGTGGCCTGTTTGGATCTCTGATATGATTTATAAAACTTTATTCTTATTAAAAGGAAAATTTTGCTTTGAGAAAGTTTTTTCAATTTTTGGGCGCGTTCCAAACTCAACTGTGACATGTATTTATATGGATATACATACTTAATTATTTTATTTTTTATTTTGTGGAATTCACATATGTTTTCGGAGAAAATAGTGAGTGTAAGTTGAAAGTCAAAGTTTTGCGGCTTCTCTCTTCCCTATTACAGAAACTTATCAATCAAAGTGCCCTCCATTCCATTACAGATACTTCACCATTATAGACCTTAGTAATCAGGGTACTGTTTCCCTCCCCCCCTCTACCACACCTGTCATCTGATCAACATAAAAAGTGTGAGTTGATCGAGATATATTATAGTGTGTTAAGATCCACTGCTGTAGATATAATGGATATCTACAACAACTTTATTTATAATTTAATTTAATGCTAAATTTTAAAAAAATACGAAAATGAAAAATAACGACCCTATAGCAATGATGCAAACAAAAAATAGGGCGGTAGTAAAAAAAGAAAAATGCAGGAATAAGTAAGATAAATCTTTACTTTGCTGCTCGTTTATCTTCGAACAGAACTATAGTTTATTAGAGATTTTTCATTTTATCTGTTGAGTATTAGTTTAATGAGGCTAAAGAACATATTTGAGTTCCACATTTCAGCCCCAACGATGTTGCGCTAACAAGCTTTTTTGGATTTATTCAAAGTCATCATTCATTTAAAACTTAATAAAACAAATAAAATTCATTTCGCCAGTTTGAATCATATTTTTTAAATTAATTATAGAAATTATATTTTATGTGCGACAAATCATTTATTCATAAAACACTTTTATAATGCTGCAGAGCTTATGTCTGATCGTTGTAATTTTTCTCTTGATTAGCTCTTGCTTTTGAAAGTTTATGATTTCAATAAGGTTTATTAGCTGATAGAAGTTGCATCTGATAATAGCCATTGTAATTCAAAGATTCCGTACGAGAATAAAGAAAAATAATCTATATCTGTAAATCCAGCAATATTCAACTAAAAAAACACCATTTTTGACATTCCTTCTACATTTATGATTTTAAAAGTAACAAATTGTTATGAAACTCAATACATTATAACAGAAACGATAAATGTAAAGGATGATAAGCATAAATGTAGAGGTGGGTGATTGTGAATGGTGAATTTTTCACCGAAACTTTATTGAAAATCATGATTTTTCACTACAGAAACCGTCTCATGATACCATGAAGAGATGTCTCTGGTTTTTACAAAATCCTCTACAGTTATGGCTCCCGATGTCAACATGCATGGTTCCGTGGCTAACAAAGCATCTTCTCAATGAAGATACACCACAACACCCACATGGTGCATTGCACCAAATGCGGCTGCCACGAAGAGACAAACACACAAAGAGACGCACATTGTGCGGGATCATGACAGTATCACTGTCGATGAAAGAGTTTTCGACTTCTCTCAGCAGGTTTGTCTTTTAAGTTTTTTCGGCGTATCGATCTGTGTAGTTCTAGAAGGTGAATGTCAGAATACCATGAACCAGAATTCTCTCTCTCGAAGACAAATTTTAGGATTTTCGAAAAATGCTGTTTCTTGAAAACTCATACTGCTATTTCTGAAAGCACACTGCGAAAGAAGGTAAAGCGTTTCGTATGGTTAAAGTTTTTTATTTTTGCTAAGTTCTAGCATTTTAATTCTGCTGTGTGTTATGTATCGCTAGCATTCTGCATACTAAATAGTTTCTCATTTCTTTTCCTCCTCCTGCTCTCGTAGTATTAGCATCGATTATCACATGTTGCCACTGAGTGAGCTTTTTAAATGCTGAAGGTTGTATATGCTAGGAATACATCTTTTGTTGAAAAAAAAATTGAAAAATCTGAGACATCTCTCAGAGTATCATGGTACAGTTACTGTAGTGAAAATACATGATTTTTCTCTACACTTGGTATCAAAAACTCACCATTTATGACTGGCCAACTCTACATTTATAATTTCTATTGTGAAATTCGCAGTAATCTGATCTCTTTCCGTTTATTGCTCCCTAGTTTTATCGTCAGACCCTAAACAATTTTCTTTAACAAATATATTTTTCTTTATGTTATTGGATCACACGTAATCGGGCAGTAAAATCAAGTACAGAATGTAGAAACTTTTTCTTTTTCAACTTTTTTTGATAGACAGTTTTGTTTAGTCTATCAATGATACCTTTGTTGTTATACGGTCCCAATTCATCGCTCCGCTAGTTCATCTCATAAACTGTAACCTAATCGGAATCAATCAGGCAGATTCAGCGACTAATGGATCTTAGGTATGAATGCCCAAAAATGGCCGGTACATCATTTTTCACTGTGGTGACGCGTGTGAACCTTAAAACAATTCTGCTAATATTCAATCTGTAAGATTAGCCTGCTCTTTTTTTGCAGATCAGTCATGATTAACTCTTCGACCTTCCGCTATGAACAAGAACCAAGATCTGCATGCGATATCCGTGTTATAAACTTTATTTCAACATGCAATTTTCTTGTTGACATCCGTTTCTCGACTATTAGGCATCGCTTCACTTTTCAGATATTCACTTTTGTTCGAACTGTATACAGACGGTTGGAATAATGGGACAAAATGATAGAGTCAGTGTTGTCGATCATTTTTACCCGTAATTTATTGGTTTGTAACGAAACTACTTCGACCAAATCACGGTAAATTTTCATCGGTTCATCTCTATTTTCATATTTATTTCTTACAGCTGTTTGTATATCATCACTCTTCATATTTTTTTAAAATAAAACTAAAACAATTTTTGTTTCCAACTACATATGGTTTTGTAAAGAACTTCAAGCGCCATCTCTGGATAAAAAAAAGACATTTGGATTTAATGAAGAATAGAAGAGACATATTCAAAATATACAAATAGTCTAATTTATTCTGGCTCGCCAGTTACTTTCTTCTATTTAATTAAATTTCTTTCTAACATTATCAAAAAACATATATATAGATATATATATAAATATTATTCGATTATTTTCTTTTTGTACTTGCTTGAAACTCGACCGGTAATAGTATTACAACTACATATAGTAGTCATAACATATGTCACCAGAGAGAAGTCATTTCAATATAAAAGAACGTTAGTGAAAAAGATAGTTGTAGTGCTCTGAAAAACTATTATTGTGAATACTAGTAGTTCTCTTTGCATGTAGAACAAAAAGAAACGTATGACGTATGTGCGCGCAGAAAAAAAAAGTGGCGACGAGAGTGAGATTCGAACTCACGCGGGCAGAGCCCATTAGATTAGCAGTCTAACGCCTTAACCGCTCGGCCATCTCGTCGAAGCAAGTTATTGATGAATAACATTGTGATCAAGTTCATTTGTGATTATTTCGTAGATCTTCATGAAACAACTAAAAAATATTGATGATTAATCATCGATTGTTTTTTCTATAATATCTATTGTAAATTCTGTATAGAGTTAATTTATTTATCATATGGCTTGAAGGCACAAACAAGGCTATATCATATCGAAAGACCTTGATGAAAACTAAGATTAGAATAAACAATCTGTTTGTTAATTATTTCTAAAGCTGACTATCGATTGACATTCGAAAGATTATTCTTTTACAAAAAAAATATTTAGTTTTCGATTTATTTTAGTATTTATTCAATACGTTAAGATCTCTTATGATATGCATGACTTTTTTTTAAACTATCACACTACTAAGACTTTTTGACCTTGAGACCCTCGCACAGGTTCCTATGCTAAAATACAACTATAGTAACAGCATGTATTTTACATCATTTCTATCAACCGGCAGATTTTATGTTTTTCATTCAGAATAGAAGCAAATCAAAAGACCTGAAATTTTCACAATAAATTACTCTTATTAAGGCCTGTCTGTGTGCAATGTTTCAAATCGAAATTTGAAAATCAGTTTTTCTGGTGTTCCTAAGAAGTATAGTACCAACATTCATTTAAAAGATACTGTAAAAGTGTAATATGTCCGTATTGATTAGCTACGAACAAGAACTCTTTTCAGAGTATTTATAACTCATTTAGATGTACATAAGGCACACAATCTCGACTCAAAAGCGATTTATCAATTGAAACAGTTCTTTCATAAATCTAGAAGTGCTGTTTTCAATATTAATGTTTAATGAAAGTTATTCACTATCAACATCAGCTTCTGTATTGATATTAACATATTCTTTGTTTTTGTCGACTTCTAAGTAATTCTTTGTATTCTTGATATGATTTACAGATGTCCTTGGCAAAAGATCATCGTCAATAAACTGCTGTAGCATCTACAAGTAAATATATTTATTTTTCTGACCATCTCAAATAATAATCGTCATGGTCAACACCATCACTAGTGAACATTCAGTTCGTCAATCAACAATCATTTCTTTTATAACTATTCGAATAAGAACAATTAATTAAATCGTTATTGACAAACGATAGCTATTACATATAAGTAAATATTCAAACAAGAAAAACATAACGATGATATAAAAAAAATCAAGCTTAGACAAGCATAAAATAAGTTATCATTTTTATTTGTTAATAGCTTATTGTAGCGAATCTTGGTCTCGATATAACTACAATCACAATACATAGTAAGAGAGTTTTATTGAAAAAAAGAAGATGGACAAGAACAAAATGAATCGAAACTGGAAAAAAAATCAAAATTTCATTTTAAGTTTGAGACCAAAGAACTATAATATTGATTAAAATTTAATTTAATTTTCATGTGCACGAGTTCGTACTGTCCTTTTATTATTAATTAATGGTAGTAAAGGAAGTGTACGACTTTTTGTTTTCAATTGATAAGGACATGGTGATACAGGTTGTTCTGGATACGATACTAACAATAGATTGATAGATGAAGGTACTTGTAAATTAGTTTCTTGAAAAGTTGTTACTTGATTTTGATTATGTCCCCATTGTTGCTATAATGAATATTAAATTCTTTTTAATAGCATGAACAATAAAACAAAGAAATACTTGTCGAACTCGTCGCTTAAGTGATGTTACATAACCATCAACCCGATTTGTTTTAGAATGTTTTATAAAATGAATATTTCGACTTATTTGATAGTTATCGATCACAATTGAATTATTATTATACGATGGTAATGTTTCATTTGAATTTTTAAATGATGATGTCTAAATTAAAATTAAAAGAATCTACGATATAAAATATTTTAATTGTAAAAATCTAATTAATATCATTTCATAACTAACCTTATTTGAAAACGTTGATAATAACTTATAATTAGTATTTTTTGATTTCTTATTATTTGTATTTATTAAATTGAATGTTCGTATCATAATTTATACTATGGGTATATGTTGATTGAAAAAAAAATGATTACTTAAATAAAATAACATTTCATACATCGCTTTAATGTTAACGCATTGTTTTTCAAGAAAAAAAAAAAAAGCAGAGAGTAATAAGAAAAAACAGTTGGGTATAATTGAAAGTAGATGCTAGAGGAATTACCAATTATATCAAACATACGATACATCCAACAGCTATTCAATTAAGTTTTCATATTTTTCTTTATTATGAAGAAAAAAAAAAAATTCATTCTCGAATTTATTTTGGAATAGTTGTTATTCGAATAGATACTTTTAAATAATTTAATTTTGACTGTGTAAAATAATTAGACTAGAAATAAAATGTAAATTTCAATAGAAAAATTAATTAGAAATAATTATTTCAACAATCTTTTTATTTATTATCATTGATGCCATTGACACAAGAACAAAATGAATAGTTTAAGAAAATGCTTATATATCATTTTCTAATCGTGAATTTCCATCAATCAATACAATAAAATTTGATATAATAATTGATTCTTTATCATATGCAAAAGTAAAATCAACAAAATGTATTTTCTATTATTCATTTCAAATTAATTAGATACATAAATTTTGAAAAGTTTAAAGATTAGAAGTATAATAAAATATTTCATATGAAAATAAATTTGAATTTTTCTAACGATTGTCTATACTATAGATACGATAAAATATGCTAATAACATGACGAAAATAGCATCTTGTGTTATTTCTAAAGCAATAATCTTTGTTTTTTAAAGTGAGTATTATATATGATTTGACAGCAATGCAAATGACAAGTTTATATTTAGTTTTTATCATTGATAAACATAGTCATTAAATCAGTAGGTAGTTCAACATTACATTTACAATAGAAAAAATATTCTTTTCATTTATTATCCCTTAGCACTGTGTTATAACAGTTTAAATAATAAGATTAATATAGATTTCAAAATTTTAATTTGCTTATGTTATGTCTTGAATTATTTCAAATTCGTTAGGTAGATTCCCGTTTCGTCGAAAAATTCAATTGTAATGAAAAAAGTATAATCAAAGTGATAAGCTCAATTTCTTTGGTTGACCTAAACTGTTTCCTTAAAAAGAAACTGATTGATATCTCTATACTAATTAGTAATCTGTAATTTTGCAAAAGTATATATATGTGGAGTCAAAAAGGAAAATTCATTTTTTTTTGTTATATTCATTCATTATTACACAAAACGATGCTATCTATTGTTGAAAGTAAACGTAATAAACCAACATTATTACTTGATACTTTTCGCTACACACAAGATAACATTTTAAACACAGCTATTTATTGAAAATGTGAACATCGTTCATGTCCTGGACGTGCTATACAATATGGTTCAAGTCCACCAAGCATGAATAAATCACACAATCATGATGGTGATGAAATGAAATGTAAAGTGGAAGAATTTAGAATGAATTTAAAACGACGTATTGAAGATTCACCGCAACCAGTAAAAAAAGTTACAGAGAACAAATAATATCATTATAACTTGAAAAAGTTATGCAATTAATCGGAATAAAAAAAATACTGATTGTTTTCTTTTCTATATTCATATCTTCTCTTAATAATTTCTTATTTATGTATCTAAATCTTCTCTATAATCATTTTTTTTTTGATAAACTTGTCTACGAGTAATTAGTAGGACGAAAAAATCTCATCAAATGATATAATCTATTCTTCCTTGATTAATCAGAATTTTTTTTTCGACGAAACAGAAAAATCAATTAAGCTTTCGACGAAACGGGACCTAATCATTCATTATATTGATTTATTGTCATAAAAAATTTATATTTAAGTTATGAGGGATATACAATCATTATTCCGTATGAAATGTTTTCGACGAATACATTCAATAAGAATAGATAGAAAAAAATTATTAAAACTATACTTTGTTTTAATTCATATTTATAAGTGAAATATTTGAAGAATTTAAATCATACAAATAAGAATAAACAGAATAAATTACGATGAAAATTTTTTCTCTTCAGAAAACTTGAATTTATTCGAGCCAAATGATTTATTTATTAAGTCACCCCCTTCCTCAAAAAAGTGAACATTGAGATACAAAGTAATTAAACTTATAGAATGAAGGTCTACGAAGAATTTCGGATTGCCAAATGAGCTATTTTTTACTCCTGTTTGGTGGATATTTCCCGAAACCATCACAATATAGAGCTGAAAATTTCATACGATTTGAATGTGCCCAAGTCAAAATCGATTTTTTTCAGCGGAGAGGACCTCAATAGTATATGAAACATTGTAAATGTCCCAGTTTTATTTTTGTCCTTAACCTTTAGTCAAGTATTCGTCATTCTTCTCATTCACCAATAAAATAAAAATCGAGCTCGGTAGAAAAAAATTCAAAAACATCTTGAAAGTAAACTAGTTAAAAATTTTTTCTACAAAATACTCATAAACAAAAAAAAACAACAATGATGTCGAAAGAACAAAGAAAAAAAGACTAAGATAATTGTTTGTAGCGCATGGGATACGCCATCGAAGCAACAACATCACCAAAAAAAAATGGCGACGAGAGTGAGATTCGAACTCACGCAGGCAGCGCCCATTAGATTAGCAGTCTAACGCCTTAACCGCTCGGCCATCTCGTCGAGATTGACCTTGACAACGTATTGTTCAAATGAACAACGTTCATTTGAGTAAACAAATGAAACTTTATTTTGTCAAAAATTTCTAATTTTACACATATCCTATTGAGATGAAAAATCGCTTGAATTTATTATATTCTCTTTCATATATATTCATTTGAAGTTTTGAAAGAAATCAAAATTAAACTAAAAAAAATACCTTAATTTTTTTTTTTCATTTGTCATGATAAAATTATAGTAAAATATTAAATATAATCAAATAGTATTAATGAAGTAAAAATTTCATATATCAGATAGATAGAATATTTAATCTTTATCTTTGTTAAATTTTGTATTGATCTATGTCAATAGAATTGGTTTGAATTGTTCGTTTATTATTATCTACGTTTTTCTTTTTGGTCATTATTGTGTATATTTAATTATTCGAGTTTTTCTAAATAGATCAAACTGCATGCATAAATTCATCATATTTAATAATTAAACTATTATTGATAAAAGATTTTCATCTAGTAACTATTTTTCTTTATCATAAGATTAATTTTATTATTTTTCAATGCTCGTATTTTTTTTCCCTATAATAAAAATTTAACATAAAAAAAATTCTTATGAATAATATTTGAATATTGTATCAATACAAAAAATATATTACTCAAAAGAAATCTGGATATGATTTGCATTGTTATTTCTTATAGAAACCATTCAAGAATGATAACCTTGGTATATAAAAATGACAATGATATCAATCATTAATGAACGTGTTTATTTCTATCAATAAAAAACGACCTATAGAGTAGTAACACACTCTTGTTTTTCTTTTTTTGGTTGATGCTATACGATTACATATTATTTAAGTCAGTCATGTTTATCTATATGGCCAGCAAGAAAAAAATATTTTTGTGATGAATAGATATCTATCAATGATACTTTATGATGTATGTGACGGTTATTTTCTATAAAATTAGTGAAACTAAAAATGACCGTGAGAAATGTTTACTTTTAAATAATAAAGAATTTGTATGTAAGATTTTTAATTTGACTATTATTAGCTGTTAAGAGGTTCTTATGATGTCAATTGTAAAATTAAAATACTATATAGAAAATTCATAGTTATCGATATTTGATACTCAATATTTGATTTACCAGTTAATCAAAAATGGTAAACTAAAGCATATGTAAATTCTTTTATTATAATATTGTTATGAGCATGCGAATTAAAAAAATTAATAAAAGAAATACTACATAGCTTGTGTAAAGAAGTGTCTTTTTTCACTTAAAAAACAACGAAATGACGTTAAAACGTTGTTATTAACATAAAGTTAGTTGTAGTTTGATTAATAGGTGGTAACACCAAATCCTAATGGATAGCCACCTAATCCTCCATAGCCACCAAGTCCTCCACCAAGTCCACCAAGGCCGCCAATACCACCAAGTCCACCAAGGCCGCCAATACCACCAAGTCCACCAAGACCGCCAAGTCCACCAATACCACCAAGTCCACCAATGCCTGAACCAAGACCAAGGAATTGTTGATAAGCCGCACCAAATTGTGGTGTCCAAGGTACTAAGATATTAATTGCTGGATCATAGCCCATATATCCTCCAAGTCCAGAAGTATATCCACCACCATACCCGCCACCATATCGACCACCATACCCGCCACCATATCGACCACCATACCCGCCACCATACCCACCACCATATCCACGACTAGTGTATCGACTCATTATTTCTTATGTTATACACACAAACAAACGTAGAATAAATGTTGTTCTTGTAGTGTATGTGTTTTTAAATAATGATGGGTTGATAGCTATGCGGTTAGAAAAAAGACGCTGTAAGAGAAAAAGACATGCAATCATTCAGCTGGAACATCGACAAATATTGTTGGTAATACGTATATTTGTCGTGGCCTTGAGAGACTCAAAAGTCAACGTATTTCGTCCCATTGGATAAAGACAATGATGAAAAATAAATAAGTATTATGTGTAGAGAAAAAAAAATAAAACAGATGGTTTGCTTGTTATTACATCAAATACACTAGTTCACGGGATCAGCTATAAAGGTATCGAAAATAAGGAAAGAAAAAAAAACACTGAGTAAGAAAATTGGACGTATCAGCATTTAAGCAGTCGACAATTATGACGTATGCAATAAACACAGGAGCTTGCTACTTTTGCGAACGAAAAAAAAGGTCTAATTATGGTTCGAAATTATATATATTTTTTTACCTACGTGCATCTTATGTTTTGAATATTGCTATCAAAAAAAATGTTTTTCGGGCACGTGTATAATCTATATTATTTTGTAATAGTAAAAAATGTTGTTTAAACAGAAAATAATTTTGAATGTTGAATATATTGATAATATATTTTCAAGAAAAGAATTCTTTGTTGATATCTTATTAGTATACAGAAATCAGAAAAAATATCAAATATCAAATCAATTCAAGGTAAAATATCATATGATATAATATATATTTAAACATGGCACTAGTACATTTTGTCGCGATCACTTCGTCGCAAAACAATTTTTTTTTCGTTCTGTTCCTCTCAATTGATTCTTTTTTAAATATAAACAAATAAAATAAAATAAATTAAAAATTCTAAAGGATGTGTACAATAAAAATAGACAATTGATTGTTCCTATGCATATGACTTTATTTGGGAAAACGGATCAACAAAAAAGAAAAAAACCAAAAAAAGAAGAGAACTCCNAAGAATAACTTAAAAAATATTGCGGCTAACATAACTCTTTAATTTTTTTGGAGTTCTCTTCTTTTTTTGGTTTTTTTCTTTTTTGTTGTACTCAATTTGTTCATCATTATCTTATGTATCATGCACAAAATAAAGATGAATTAAATTGATCAATTTCATGTCTTGAAAAACAATTAATTAAGAGGAACGCAACGAACAGAACGAAAGAAATTATTCTGCGACGAACAGAACGAAAAAAAATTGTTCTGCGACGAAGTGATCGGTCACCTTAAACATATATATTTGATATTAACGAGTATTATTCAACGAATGCATTAGTTTAAATGTTTGAATTAATAAGTCATTTAAAAGGTAAAAGAAATTTATAAACTATTCTATCAGATTGAATAGCTTATTTAATTAATTTCAAATTGTAGAACTATGTTCAATGAAAAAAAGACGAATGAAAAATAACTAATTTACTATGATCATGATTTAATCTACAAATAATTAAATGAAATTCAACTGAAAATTAGAACATTTTTGTTCTAGTTAGTAAATCATTTCTTCACTCATTTTTGAATCAAATGTTCTTTTTTAAATAAAAAAAGGATAATACTATTTCTAAAATGTTCAAAAACAAATCAAACATTTTTAAATTAAAGATAAATTTTCTATTTGAAAAAACCATCTTCATAATAAAGTAAAGAACAAGTCTACAACAGTACTAAAGTGATCAGTGTCTATTTTTTTCTACTCAGGAATTTATTTACGTTTGAAAATAAATCGTAGTTTGAAATTCTTAAACAATTATATATGGGATTTCTAATACTTTATAATGTTCACTAATAACAAATTTAAACAACATAAACAAATCAGATGATCAATGGCTTGTTTTAATGATTATTTATGTATTGAAAGAAGACGTTTTATTTATCTTTCTATTGTGACACACAACATTGTCTCTTCTATATAAAAAAAAAAACAACAAACGTAAACCAGTAGTACACGTTGATTAAAATCAAAAAATCTACGCATATAATAACATGATGAAGCTTGAAAAGTTTAATTTCACATGACAAATTATTCATATCGATTTGATTTCTCCAACTAATATCGAAATATATTTGATTGAAAAGTACATTCATTGTATCGTTGTATCTAGAAATCAAAAATATCTATAAATCGAATCCTACTCAATTGATTTTGATTTATTGATCTAAAAGTGCTCATTCACTTATGTAAAAAAAATCATCCTTCCATTTGTTTTATTTTCCGAGAAATCATAGCAATAGTATAAAATACTTAACTTCTACCGTCACATGTCGAAAGAACACTAATTTTCTTTTCTGATACAGTAAAGTAATATCACAAACAAAAATCTTCCTCCGCTCAAGAGAAAATTCAGTTTTACTAACGAAGTATGAAGCAATATCTTTTGAAGTAATAATATTTTAAGACTGATTGATATACGATGATATATCTAGCTTTAACTTCACAAGATGTTCAATGAAAGAATGCACTTCTCAATTGTTATCATCGTCCATAATCGCCGAAGATTCTTATAAATTTCATTAAAATAAACGATATGCATGTTAATTCAAACATTGACACTGTGAAGTATTGGGAAAATATTATTTTCATACTTATTCGACAATGCTCTATCAAATACAACACTTAGTTTTCTCTTATTATTAAATTTATTTTTATCAATTGTTTTGTTCTCGACTGATACAATGACTATGCTCTTCATTTATATATGGGAAATTTAATTCGTTAGCGATGTGATTTTGTCGAAATAAAAATACTTTTATCTCTCAACTAGAGCACAACTTTTTAACTAAGTTTTATGTTACAGATACTTGTTGAGTTACTCTGCATATACTGGTTTCTCCGAGTTATTATCGAAAAATCAGCGTTGCCGACATAACCTCGAAGAGAACAAAGATTTTCACTATTCATGTTTTCATTTACAAATTGTACAAGTTTAAATAGTATTTTTGAAAACTAAATAGTGAATTGTGTAGAAAACTTTTCGGATTAAAAAAATCTGCACACAAAATTATTCTTGAACATATTTAAATTGAGTTTATTTGTTGTTGGTGATTTGACTGAGTACGAATATAGAAACGAAAATTTCTCTTGTAACTGAATAAGAAGTCAAACAAGAAAGAATTCTAAATAATACAAATCCTTCTCTGAGGTTTGCAAGATGATATTAAAATAAAAAATCTCGTTCTAGGACTAGAGAAGACATTTGAAGAACTGATTTTTTTTTGCACTCGGATCTTTCTAAAAGTTTCACCATAGATATAATCAATGGCATAGAATCTATTCTAAAATTCTTGAACTTTTCCCTCAGAAGATTAGAGAGTTATTCACTAATTACATTGTAATTAATTAATTAAATACGTTTAATTTGATATGAAGTAAAAGAACTATTATTTTTTTTTACATATATTCATGGAAAAAGAACTTGTTTGAATAAAAAGAATCCTTATAAAAGAATCAAAGTTTAATCGAAGATGATCATGTCTAATTGATTGTTTCAGATTGATGCTTTAAAATATTCATGGGCTGTCAATGTACTGATCAAGGACTATCTGCACATATGATGAAGAATAATATGGACGAGTGATAAAAGTTGTTTTTGCATTAACAAGATAAAGTATTTTTCTCATTAATTTATTAGTTCAATTTATATGAAAATACGAATATACAAGTCATGAAATTCGATATAGAAACATATTAATTGTAATCAGTAACTGTAAACGGCAAGAGATACGTTGATGAAGAGAGCAGTCACACTTAATTTGCAAATGATATAAAATATTTTTTCTTAACGATATTCTTCTAAATGAGTCAGATCGACTCGGAGCGACTGGTAGATCTCTATGAATCATTATTTCCCACTTTTCTCATCCAATAACAAGCAAAGTAATCTCTCGAATGACATTATCAATCTTTGAATAACTACAGAAATTTAGATAAGGATTTTTCTGAAACAGAATTATTGATAAATCTTAACGAATAAAGCAAAAAAAAACTTAACTCATCTTTTACAGCTTGGTTCAAAAGACTATTACAAGCATACAAGTGTTATTGTAACCTACTGACAGGTCACGACAGAGATATTGATATCTTTGTAACAGTCTAATGGGTTACTCAGCATGATATTTTTTTAGTCTTATCATTATCTGTCGTACAAATGATGTGATTGCTCATCATGAATAATATAACTCCATCATTCTTAATATTCTTATCCTATAGAGATACTGCTGATGAAAGCTTTTCCTTCACTATCTATTCCCATAACCTTTCTTGCTCTTAGTATCTATCAATGGATAGAATACTTGATAAGGTTAAAGATTCTACTTCAGCTTGATACACTAATTAAATAATTGTCAGACATAGAATTTATGAATCAATCATCGATACATTCCGTATCTCATAGTAGATTTATTTTGTTGCCTCTTATGTTTCAACAAAAGATATGTTATAAATAATACGGAATGAAAATAAATTTATGATAAAGTACAAGGACGAACAATGATTCCATTTTGTTCCTATAATTTAAATTTATATTAAGGTGACTTAATAAAATATATTAAGCAGTTTTTGATAAATATTCATTCAGTAGAAATAGTCATTGGCATCAGTAACAATCTTTTGATTTGCGAAAAAACTCTTTCTACGATCAATTTTTTGAAAAAGATCACACAAAAACTCAAAAAATTCTATACTGGTTGATGAAAGAGAAACAATTGTTTAACTGCTAGTTAAGAATTTTCTATTGGATCTGATATTTACTGTTACCAGTTACTATTCTAGTGTTTATTCACGTTGATATGTAGAATTAATATTACGTCGGTGAACCGAAAATGAAAATTTAATGTTTCTATCATGTTACGATATGGCAATGCCAAATAACTGTCTTCCATTGTCTTAAAAAATATGAGATTTCTAAAATATTATACGAACTGTATGCTTATATATCATAATTGACTATAAAATTTCCATCGAAAACTCGCTTGATATCTAGAACCAGATGATTTCAGTTGTCAATTTAAAACTCGAAAGCCATGGAAAACTATTTTCACAATGTGATATTTACAAACGAAGGCATTTTTCTCGCTTCAACAAAAAATATCAAAACATGAAGTTTCAAAATTATGTGCTGTTTTTCAACTTTTATATGAGTGTTTATCGATCGTTTACCGTCCAATTATAGCTTAGCTCATGATCTTTCATTGCTCAAAAGATGAGCTCATTTGTTGGAGTAATGAAGACTGCAGAGTCTTCACAATGTTCATCGATATGTCATTTTTGTTTAGTAAGATTTTTCCTTTTGAAATTTGTAGGACAATATGGTTAGCTGTGGAAGAGCATAAATTGAAAATTTTAAGTGAATTTATCAAACTCTTGCTAAAATATTAATCTCTCAATGGCATTCTACAGTTTTTTTTGCATATGCATATGTTTTCAGTAAAAATGGTCCAGTTCATCGATAGCTTGATGAACTTCAATAAAATTTATAAGACAAAACAGCAATACTCCGGGACTACAAAATGAGAGTTTGGCTGACTCAAAAAGCTCTTGTATTCGCGAGTCACAAGATTCACATTAATCATGGACACTACTTACTATGATTCCATTCTAATTAATTTGAGCGATATTGACCTATATGGTGCTGCTAATCTACATGATTTGTGGACTACTTGCAGACGAGATTTTAGACGTTCAGCTCTCATAGGAGCTAAGGTGTCCGGATGAAATTGATTAAAAGTTATTTGTCAATATGGAAAAAAGTTGCCGGGCATACAGATGCTGTTCTCTCTTCGAACAGAAAATTAGCTAAATGTTCACAGATATGTGTTCATCTACCCTCACCCCGGTTAATTGATTAATTAATAAAAAAAACTGGAATTTTAATTAGTATATTTACATGAAAATATGCCTAGTTTTCAGGGTTTTGAACTGAACAATCTTAAAAGACTGATTATTTCGATTTGGTCAAATCAGTGTAGACACTCTTCGTTGAGTTTGTTTATAGTATTATCATCGAGCTTTCTTCTATGTGATCGAATATGTTCTACATGATATAGACTTGATTTGATGATTTATTTTGAATGAATTCCTATTTCATATGAACAATGACATATTTTGATGTGTTCTTTTTTTCAATTCTTTATATGCCGCATTAACAAGTAATTAAACTGCTTTGTTTGATTCAAACTTCATGTAATCTATACTGCAATGCATATTTTTTGTCATTTATTTTAAAGAATTCTTATTATTTGAAAATATGATTTTTAACTTTTCCTGACAACAACAAAAAAAAAACCTGATAAAACTATATATGTTCTTTTCTATCGTTCATTGTTCTTGTTTATTTCCAAACAGATTTAAATATTATAATCTCTATTGAATATGAACTATTGCCTCTTTAGCTAATTTTGTCATAGGTTCATCAAATGTATGACCACGACGTTTTCTATGAAGTCCATGAACACAATGATAAACAAGTAATTCATCAGATTCACTTGATGGTATATATTCAAATTGTAATGTAAAATAGCGAATACAGTAACTTTTAAAAATTTTTTGTATAATTTTACCATATTTATTTGTACATGTACTTATCACAACATCTTCATCACATGCAAGATGTAATGTTGCATAAATATCTTTAGGTGTTGCTCTAAAATAGTAAAAAAACAAGAAGTTTTTTGTTTTCATATAATTTTATTTTGTTTTCTTCAAAAAATAATTCTTTGTTTTTTTTTTTTTTGTCTTACCTCCAAACATGAAAACTATGTATACTTTTAATTGCTGGTATAGCTGTAACAATTTCATTCATTAATCTTTGTGTATCAATACCACCTGGAACATTTTCAATTAATACTTTGCTTATAGAAAATATAACAGGAAGTGCATGAATAGCAATAACAATAACCATTATAAGTGTTAATGATGGATCAATATATTTTAACCAAGTATTGATTTCTTTTCCTGTATTTGGATCTATATGTGGAATAAAGTGAATCATCAAACCAGATATAACAACAATGATGGATTCAAATAAAACAACCTAAATAATAAGATAAATCAAATAAAAGTAAATTTTTCTTTTTATCGAAAAAAAACACAAAACTTTCCCATGAATGTAAACATAGAGCATGTAAAGTAGCATAGATTCTTGAGTCTTCCATGTCAACATTTTCATAGGTGAAGGTATCGAGAAACGATGGCTCTTGATTCACATCTACAGTATTCGTTTCAGTACTAACAGTTTTGTTCAATTGATAAATTACTTTATCATTTTGTTGTTCAGTCATTAATGGATCTTCAACAATTGTATTTTGACGAGATCCTGCAGATTTTTTACGTTTAGCTTTCACATGCGTTTTTGTCCATGATAAAAATTCTCGTCTTTTCTTTTCGGCTATTTCTTCTTGTATATTATGATCATGATGATAACCCCAAAACATAGTTATACCAAGTAGACCAATAAACATACCACTTATGCCGAGAATAATTATTACTTTTGGATGATGTACATGTATAGGATTAATTAAATGATTAACAGCATCAACTATAATACCCAGTGATATTGATAAAAGAAATACTTCTTGTATAAGACCAAATAATAATTCTAATCGTTCATAACCAAATGTATTTCTTTTATCATGATGTTTTCTATCACATGAATAATGAAGAACTACAAGAACACCAATTAAACAAAGACCTTCAGCAAATGAATATAATCCATCAGCTATTAAAGAATTCGAATTTGTACGAACACCATAAACTATTTCAAAACTAGCCGTTGCAATTGTAAGAACAAACATAACAAATATACGAAAAGATTTTGAACCAAGTGTATGTATGAGTGATTGAAAACATTTGGTTACTTAAAAAGAAATCATACATAGTAGCCATCAAAAATCTGACTATAGAATAAAAATTATCTAAACATGAATCTTTTGATCTCATATTTTAAACCATAAAAAAAACATGATGAATTCTAATTGGTCTTCATACGTAGGAGTTAGAAGGTCGACATAAATTTTTTTCTGTAGATAAGAATAATTCTGGATTGATATCAAATCTCACAGCGTTCGACTTCTCATGAGAGAACTCATTGCTATCTCTATCATCCATAAAAATTTCATACAAAATGATTATAGTCTATATGATTTATGAAGTTATCTTTGGATATTCTTATCATGAGAATTGATAGAATTCTTCTAAAAGCAACTTGTAATTCTGATAATTATCAATCGTTAATCATGAATTTTTCTTCAGTAAATTCTTTATTCTCATCAGGTATTCTCTGCATATTTCATGATTATGACCATTAATAGAATGAAGATTCATGCGAAGATTCTTCTAGATAATAGAAATATCGCTACGACTCTGGATCAAAACAGATTGAAATCTCCTATTTGTGATATAGTAAAGACATATGGAATTTTCATCATCGATAAATGAATGGTATTAACATTTCGCGAATCAAAAAAGTAATATTCCTATTCTAAATTCAATACATTAAAGTCAATCGACCTCGGATTAATACTTGTGATCAAAGTTTATCGAGCTCTGTTCGTAGTAAAATTATCGGATAAAAAAAAATTAAAATCTAGATAATTTTTATCTGGTCAGTGGACTTTTTGCATCGACTATTGAATTTACAACATAATTAAATTTTTGATTTATTGTTTTTTTAAACTTACTTGGAGACATTTTTGTTTTATGCTAAATTATTTGATTCGATGCACAGACACGCAATGTATTCTTTGTATAAAAACGATGAATATGAAATACAGGTAGTTATTGTTATTCGATGGGCAGCTATCAATAGTCACGTGTATGATCAATAGAAATACAATAAGAAGAAAGCATCACTTCGAATAATTTATATGTATGATAGATATGAAATAAATATTTATCATTGACAATTTTTATATTACAGAATAGAAAAGACATAAAAAAACAATATTCTAAACAAAACAAAAGGTGATGTCAACTGATTATTGCTTGATTAGATAGTAGATAGATTTCTATTCTTCAACGATACATGTCATGTGCTTATAAATGTTGACATGATATTGAATAGAATATTTAATGTATGATCAAGAAAATGTTTCATAAAAGAAATCGATCAATATTTCTACCTTGATTAAACGTTCTTTTTTTTTTTTTGTATTAGTATCTATAAATCATGACTTTTCTTTCTTTTGACAATTTCTATTTCGGTATACAATGATGCTTGATATTGCTTATCGAGAATATAATTTGAATTTCAAATAATTGTTTTCCTAATATTATTTGTTTTTTTTTTCTTTCATTTTCAATTTTGTTTTACTTCAAGTTAATATTATTTTCGTATTTAATTAATGAGTTTTTTTTTTCTTCTTTCAATAAAAATATTTGACAATTAAAACTAACCATCAAAATTATATTCTAGTTTGAATTGCGTTTAATACATGGAAAGTTCAATGTAGAAATTAGTTAATCATTGAATAAATATTTCTTCAAGCAGAGTATAGAATATAGAATGTTCTGTATTAACTCACGAAAATGGTGAAATTTGCAAGCCTCTTATATAGAAACTATTTACGAAACAAAACGATTATTGTTTACCATGATGAGTCTGTTACAATTTTTTGTTAAACAGAAAACATAAATTTTATGTATCGAAAAAAAAAACGATTTTTTTTTCATAATAGATGAGCTGTGAATCGTATCATTACTGGGACAACATTCTTACAAAATATACAGTTTCCAATTTGTCTTCAGTCTAAATTGTTCTATTATTTTTGACTTTGATTGGCTGTTATCATGAATGTTATAGACTAGTTGTTTAGTAATATGAGAAGCATAAAAGAAAACTATAGTAGAGCAATTAAGATCAACCATTGATCAGATGCCAAATATGATAATCATCTAAATTAAGGTTATTTTGTCCTGATTTCTATCCATAGATGGAAACAAGATTATAATAGTTGATTTTTTGTTTGTAGAAATTCATGAATTTGTATTTGACCTTCAATCGAGTTTTCTATATCAAATTAGATCAATTCTAAAGAATCATAGCTAATAAACTCTACGATGAAAATTTTCATATGTGAAATTCATAAATAAACCATATTCATATTTAAAGAACATTTAGACAAAATGCTTACATAGCATTTCCAAATATGTATGGAAGTATAAACATTACTCTAATGACTATCATATTCCTATGGATGATTATTTTAATTAACAATAAAATACAAATAGACATCGGATGCTGTAAATGTCATTAAACATAGTACGTTGATTTTTGATTGAATTCACTTATTAATTTTCTTTCTACCAGAATATATATGCAATGTTGACCTCTAATTCTACCGTTAACCACTGATACTAAGTTGATATCTAAAATAATCAATCAGTATCACCATCATATCAAAACATCTTCAATTTTCCATTTGGTTGACCTTGTGAGAGTGATGATTTAAATTTCAATAACTAATTGAATACATATTCAAGTTAATAAAAAGATTGTGTAACTTTCATTTTTTATTTTATTTTATTTTTTTAACAAGGATGATGATAAGCATTTGCATCATCTATGACTCTTACATTAATCATTGTTTAAGTGATAAAATCAAGATGAGTAAGGTCTTTGTGTTCGGTATGATAAAATAGAGTCAATATTTTTTTTTTCTATCTTTTTTAATGAAGTATCTAATATAAAAAGATATAGTGAAAGGAAAAGATCATTGATGCATGACTGTGTATGTGTCGGGAGAAAAAGATATATGATATAAATAAACCACATTGCTGTGTCAATGTTCTCGCACTCTCGTTTGCATTTCAAAGACGCAACTTATCGATTGGACAAGACTATCACTATATACAGTCAGGCAGAGAAAGAAAAAAAAATAGATAGAGAATAAGAAGAAGGAAGATATTTCAGCTGATTACAATAATAACTGCTAGAAGAACAGCGTTATAACTTGCTCGTACCCCGCAAAAAAATATATACAAGAGACATATTATCATTGATTTTTTTTTCTTATTTTTTTTTTCTTCGTATACATATATAATTGCCTGTATAAAAACTACATCATCAATAACATTAGTGGTTTGTTTCTTGTAAAAGTATAAACTTACATTTGTATAAATCAGTGTGTTATTATCACTAAAAATAATTAAAATAATGAGCAGCATAAATCGAGAAAACATTGCTAATCGTAGTAGTTCCGAAAGAAATGAAACTCGAACTCCTAATACTTATGGAAATTCATCTACAAAACCGCAACAATTCGATGATTCAACTGTAATTCGTCGAACATTAGTCGAACGTGGTGTAAGACAAGTAGGTGATAGTAATACAGTAAAGGGTCCTTCGTCAACTGCTGCTGCTATAACAGCTATAGCTAGACAACATGATGATGAACAACGTGAATTACAAGATTTAAATGCTAAATTTGCTATTTATTTGGATCGTGTTCAATATTTAGAAGATTATAATCAAAGATTATCTGCTGATTTACAAAATTTAAAACAAGAATGGGGTGGAGATATGAGTCAATTACAAGCTGCTTATGGTCCACAATTACAAGCACTTCGTCTTGCACTTGATCATGCTATACGTGATCAAGCATTTCAAGAACTTCAATTAAAACGACATGATTATGATATATGGAATATTCAAGAACAAATAACATCAATTGATGGTGGTTATGATACATACAAATTAAATATACTTAAACAAGAATTAGAAGCATCAAATATTGGATTTGATCAATTAAAAAGTTTATATGATAAAACATTTATTGATTTAGAAAATCTTAAAAATCTTATGAATAATTTACTTAAAGAAATAGATGGTTTAAAAACTGAATTAGATAATGAACAATTAGAACGTATTATGATGGAAAATGAATTACAAACATTGAAAGAACATCTTGCATTTCAATGTTGTGTTTATCAAATACAACGAGATGATTTACTTTCACTTGGTAAAAAATATTCATGAAATAAATAAATAAATAAATAAATTTTTTATATCTTTATTTAGCTACACCTATTCTTGATGTATCAGCATTTTATCGTCTAGAATTAGCTCATGCTATATCTGATATACGACGAGATTTTGAAGTACTTTTTCAAACACAAACAAATGAATTAGAAACATATTATCGTATCAAAACTGAACAAGTACGTCAAGAAATTGAAGAAGAAAATGAACGTAAACGTTTATTAGCAAGTGAAGGTACTGTTGAATTAATGGATACAGCACATTTAACATCATCATTACGTGATGGTCAAAATGAATTATTATCATTAAAAAAATTAAATAAAGATTTACAAACAGACTTTGATGCTATTATTGATGATTTAGAAAAAATTCAAAATGAACGATTACGTGAAAAAGAATCATATGATAGAGAACTTATAGTAATTCGAGAACAAATTGCTGATAGACAAGATCTTATTGATGCTATTTTACAAAATAATATATCACTTCGTTTTGAATTATCAACATATAGAGGTCTATTAGATGCTGAAGAACAACATTTAAATAGAATATCACAAGAACCACAAACAAATAGTTTATCATCAGGCTTATCATCATTATCTCCGATTTCAAAAATTTCTGATGAAAATCGTAATAATTTAGAAACAAAAAAAATGACCGTACAAAAAACAGCACGAGGTTAATTAAAAGAATAATAATATTTAGTTTTTTGAAATTTCTTTTTTTTTTTTATTTTCTTGATATTTATAGGTCCAATATCATTTGATTCAGTTGATTTAGAAAATGATTCAGTTATATTAGTTAATGAAAGATATAGTGGTAGTGAACAATCATTTCGAAATTGGTCAATTCGTCGTCAAATTGATCAACAACCTGAAATAATTTATCAATTTCCAACAACATTTTCTTTACGACCAAGACAAACAATTCGTATTTTTACAAAACGTAGTTCACAATCAACTAATTCACTTGGCGATAATTTAGTTGCTGATAAAATTGATACTTGGGGTATAGGTCAACATATGATAACACGTTTAATTGATAATAATAATGAAGAAAAAGCAATTATAACACAAATATTTCAATAAATGGAACAATAAAATTTGAATTCAAACCTCATTTTTTTAATTTTAGTATTAAAACATATATATATGAAATAATTACTTTTGCACCTCTTTTTTTTTAATAAAGTTGAAATAATTCACTTACTTCTTCTCCTTCTTCTTCTATTTCTTTTTTTTTTATGAAAACAAAATAAATTTATATTTTAACAAACTACGAATTTAAATAAATAATATATTAGAAAAATAATACATATCACAAAGATCAAAGTATAGCGCAAACATATGACATTTTTCCCATAAATATATTATATACATGTATATATATATCGACACCTTATGAAAAATGAAACTGCCATTCAATATTACATTCATTTTTTACGATGACATCAGCTGCTTCAATTACCATTCTATTAGTACTTTTGGTTGTCGGTTCGATCAAAGCTGGATCAGAAGAACGTCGTGAATTTCTTGAACACGAAGGTATGTTCGTATTAATATGCATAAAAAAATTTGTATTTATGAATTTTTCTTAAGGTAAATGTCCATCTTATAATTTACCTATTACTATTATGTGTCGTCGTCGTGTTTGTCTTCCTGAAGAATTAATTCCACTATGTAAAATGGATGGTAATTGTCCAACAACACATAAATGTTGTCGTCCATTATGTTCATGTACAGATCGTTGCGTTACAGCTGTTCCTAAATAGAATGTGATGAATAAATCTTTTACATGAAATAGTTAATAGTTACTTGAAGATAAAAAAAAAAGATACAAGGACATAAAATTAACCTAAGGTGATTCATATCAATTATTTTTGAGTGCAATAGAATATAATGAGAATATATCAATAGTGAGTAATAATTTAAGGTTTGATAATAAATACAAAAACATAATTAATTAAAAATTTTGATTTTTTAATCAATTTGATTATTCTTTTTACTCTACATTTCATTTTTGTTAATTGGCTATTTGCATACTAGTATAACAAGACTACATATTGACAGTTAAGAACGATAAATATCATACAAGTTAGCAAAAAACAAGACGTTGACAATGTAATTATATATAATACCGCAAGAAGGACTATATATATCTATGGACTGTGTCATGATAACTTTGATAATGAAGGGAAATAGCTTGTATATCCTTATGTAAACAATGTTCCTCCTGCCATATTTTGCAATTATTTTTCTTTCATGGATGAAAGTCAATATAATTCGTTAGAAATATGATCGTTTATTTTTCTTTTCTAGAATTACCTTATTATCATTTAATCACGATATTTGACAGACATATACTTGCTTAGTTGAATTATGGGAGTTTTTGATTTATGCTCTATTTCACTGTAACATTCGTAAGTGCTTACAAGAAACAATGATAAATCGATAGACAGAAACGAAAAAGAAAACAAATAACAAAACATAGCAAATGAAATCGGTCAAGGGCCCATCCAGTCTGTGTGTTTAACCTTATGAACTCTAAGCCGGTTACATAGAAAATAAAGAATTAGAAAGGAGAATCACAAGACTATATGTTTATTCTTTATTTGTAAACTTTGCTACTTCCTAAAGAATAGTGCTATTGGGAGAACATATGGTTGTACAAGGAGTTAATTAACACAGTCTAACTAGGCTAGAAATGATAAATGGTATTGGCCTGGTTCATCGAAAAGAATTAGTCAACACTATCTTTGGATTAAAGGGTGTCTTAATCTTATTCTTTGTATCTTGACCGTATTTGAAGATTTCTGTAATAAAAGATAATGTGAGATTTTAAAAAAAGAATAATTAATTACTTGACATGTGTGCCTTATAATTATGGTATTAGACTATAATGAATGGTTGTATACCATCGATGATATATGATGCATAATCATTCTTGACAAATTTTGGATCGAATTTTTTGATAACAGCGTATAAGAGAAAACATTAACATTTTTATTTGTAACATTTAATGTGATTTTATTTTGTGAGTTCTTCTCTAAAACAATTAGATTAGTTTGTTTCATAATGCTTTATTTCGATTACAAAACTTTTTCTAAGAGAATTTTTTTAAAATTAATTCGCGTCTTCTAAATTAAACCAAATTCTCATGTCAACTGTGGCATTTATAAATCAACTACTGGTATTCGAAATATGCTTGCTCATTCGTGTGCTAACACTTTATAGAATACAATTAGATGAATGCTCCATGAGCTGAATTGAGCCCAATATCGATAACTCATGGGTCGACTTTCTTCCGCTCAGCTCAATCCATTGACACCTCGAATACGGGTTACCACAGACGAAAAAAAAGAAAATTCCATAACGTTTGGTCACGTCGACAGAATAACTTTGATAAAATTTTTTCGATATTTTTATCAGTTTAGTATCTTCTTTCAGTTTATGTATATTGAGCCCAATTTCTCTTCGATGATAGCTTGCGTCGTACTCTTCAAGTACGATCAAGATAGAAAAAAAAATTTGATCGAAACTTATGCAATATCCTTCATATGCTGATTACACGTGTTTTTGTTTTTGTATCAATTAATATTGTTTTTAGTATGAGTACTATTCACCCACAATATATTTGAATGAAAGAATACTATATAATACACAGAATGTATTTTGCACATAAAGGAAAAAAATATCTATCAAGAGTAAATCAACTTTACATAAAATGCAGAATTTACTGAAAAAAATATACTAATTTTTGCATTTCAAAGCATAAATATGATTTCTATTAAATAAAAGAAATTTAATTATGTAAATAATTATTGAAGAAAAGACAATGCATCGAAGTGTTTTTATTTTTCTAATTAATGAAACTTTTAAATAAATTTTATTTTGTTTCATAAAATAAAATCATATACACAAACATCAGTTAAATTTCATGGTTTATGGTGTATATCTGAATGAAATAATAACTAATGAAATTATTCGAAACAACTTAGTCAAACATTTTTTTTTATAATAATTTTTTTACTGGTATATAAAATACTCTCTAACACATTATATAAAAATGAATTAGTAAAATTTGATAAATCATTAATAAACATAAAATCACAATTGATTGTTTTTTTTTAATGGAAGTTTATTAATACGTTTCTAGTCAACATTAACAACAGATTTTTCTGATAATTAAATTAATGTTATTAATCGAGATTTCGATGGATTAACACTTAAACAATGTTGACAATAATTTAAAGGTATTATTTTACTATTAAGACCATGCTTCATTAATTCCTTTTATGCTGGTGAAAATGATATTACAGAATATCAAATATCGGCAAGTATACAATGAATTTTTTGTCAATTTATTTTAAGAATTGATTGAGTTTTTCCATCATTATCCCTTGTGTATATTTCAATAAAATTAAGTCTAAGTCAATATAATAAAATTATTCAAATCAATATGAATAATGTTGATTATATTGATATTTTTAATTAAATGTTAACACCAGATGATACACCTCGAGAAGAATTATTAATATCAAATAATTTACATATGAATAAACAAGGTTATACTATATGGACAACAGCTGTTAAATGTTATGTACGAATGAATGCTTTTATAGCTAGAGGTTTAATTAATTGTAAACTATGGTTTGTTATATTCTTCAGGGATGTGGCGACCACGGGGTGCAGGGGGGTGCGCCCTCCCCCCCCACTTTTAGAAAATTATCGCTTTTCCCCAGCAAAAATCTGTGTTTTTACTGAAAAAAAAGATCATAAGATGGAAAAATAAGGTTCTGCACCCCTCCACTTTTTAAAATTTTGTAAATGCATCCTCTCACGTTCAAAAATTTTCTGAATACACCCTTAACTTTTGAAAAAAATTTTCTTGCACCCCCCACTTTTTTCTCTTCGCCACATCCCCGATATTCTTTTTCAATTTTCTTGCTTTTTCTACAAAATTTAGCTTCATAGGAAAATAAAATTTTCTTTCAATTAATTAAATACAATAAAATTCTTGATAAGACATATTCTTTATGATTCATTTCAATGACGAGAATGTCTACAAAATGTAACTATTGCCTTAGTTTAAAATTGATAGAAGAATTCTTATGATATCGCTTTATGTCATCCAATTGATGAATAGTTTATCCATGGATAACTGTGCTCAGACAAATCATCAATATTAATGACTTTTGTCTAGAAGAATTATTAATTAGGTTTTGCTATACGAACCATTTCAAACAAAAATATGGACTTGTCCATCTTTCATTTGATTTTGATTGTTTATAACGATTATTTCTCTGAATAAGTTTTAATCTTATCACGAGCAAGTTCAAAAATTTCAGAATAGACTTCACCTCATGAACTATTTCTATATTGAAATTTTCAGCAAGATCGGAACGTGAAAAAATTGCTTCATAAAACTTGGTTTTTCGGAAGTCTGTTCATGTCCCAGAACAACATATTTTATCTTACAATTATCTCCAATAAGGATTTGTACCATTTAGAAATGGTTTCTAAATTTCTCATTCAGTTATAAAAGGATTTTTCGTATCAATATTCGTACTGATTTACGTCGCTAACAACAAATAAACTCAATTTTTTTTCCGAAAATCTTAAGCATGTTCAGGAAAAATTTTTTGTAGAAATCTTTTAGCATAAAAAGTGATTTGCAAAACGTGCAATATTAAGTTCTCAAAACTACTGTTTGAACTTGTAGCACTTGGAAATTGGAATGCGCACAGTGAAAACCTTTGTTCTTGTTTGTGTTACATCACTAATGCTAGCTTCTCAATAATAATCCGGCGAAACAAATGGTCTACAAGCCGAGTTTTTCAGGGTATCTAAAGTTTTACAAAATACATCTCTGTTACATAGAAATCAGCTTAAAGCAATTTCAGAGTTCAAACATATACGAATTATTGTCATCATCTGTATGAATAACACCTTGTCAAATTGATCTCTGTAAGAGTTAAGATCATTTTTCGTATAGTCCTTATTGTAAAAAATATAAAAAGCTCCTCTTATCAGAGTACGCCATCTGTTGATGAAGGTTCAAGACAGACATTTCGATTGGATTCGATCTAAATCCTGTCAATCTATTAATTTATTTTTACACTTCATCATTTTCTTTTTTAAAATTGTATTTAAAATCAGAATGGCTTCAATATTATGTCGATCGTTACTTATGATGTCTCTTCGTCAATCTTCCTCATTGAAACGTTGTTCATTAGTTTATATTCGTCCTATTTCTTCTGATCATCATCATCAACATTATCGTCCATTAATGCTTATGAATCTTCCACGTATAGCTTATCCAAATATATTTTTCATCATTAAAAATTTCTTTTCTCGTGCAATTATTAATGGACATTTTGATTCAACATTTGCTATAAAACCATTTTGTGATGGTGCTCGACAAGCATTAACTGTTGTTTCACAGTTGATTGGCAACGGTCAATTTGATGATCTTTCTGGATTTGTTACACGAGAGGTAGAAAAATAGAAAACAAAAAATAAAAGAAAAAAGAACAGAAATCTAATCTAGGTTATTAATGAAGTCAAACAAAATTATGAACATTTATCATCTCAACAAAAACAACAAATTCCTGTTGAAGAAGGAGAAATTATTTTTTCTTGTCCATATCTAATTGGTCTTATTATGGATGAAGAAACAAGTAAATAAAAGAAAATAGAATTAAATTATTCCTTTTTAAATAAAGAAATTTAATAAATTTCTAGAAACACGTATGGTTGAAATAACAATGATTTTTCATATTCTGAAAAATCCTGAATCATATCGAGAAGAAATGTTTGAAGGATCTGGTAGTGCTTTTTCAAATTGGTTATTAACAGTAAAAAAGATGCGTGATAATATTATCATTTGTAATTATAAATTTTTACGTAATATGAGTAAAAATGCTCAAGATGATAGTTGGATTATTACTGGACTTAATCATTGGTCACCAAATGAATATTTTCAACAAAATTAAACATTTTTTTGTTTTCAACAATAAACAAAAAAAACAACTTAGAAAATAAACATTTACATTGTTTATGTTGAATAGAAAATGTTTTAAATGATAAAGATGTTTTTACTTGATGTTACTCTCATTATGTACATGCACTTTGTATAACGAATTAAATGTTCATCATAGGAAAACATTGCATTTATTTTTTTATTTGATTAAACATCCGTTTATGTTTATTTGTCTATATATTGAGTGAATAGATTTATTTTCATATTAAAGTGCATTTATATAAGTAGACCAATTTCTATTGATTTTATTTAATAAGATTTTCAATGACTTGTTTTTTTTTGATAGATAATGAACTCTTGATCTATAATCTAAACAACAAACCTGTTTAATAAATATTAACGTCAAAATAAAAACTAACTATGTATATTAAAAAAGAAATTGAAAAGTATTAGCAGAAAAAGAAACCAATTTTATTTATGAAAGCATTTTACTCTTTAACCTATAAATCCAATATACTTTTTCATATGCAAATAATTGAGAAAATATCTGGATGATTTTAAATAGAATATGATACATTTTTCAAGAACATGTGTATTCAAGCAATAAAAATAATAGAAGTTCATATTCTTTTTTTCTTTTTATAATTCGAATTCACTTGCTTAGAATAATTTCATCCTTTTTTCCATGTGGCAATTATTATCTCTTTACAATTAATTTTGTTTATCCAATTAAAATATAATTAAACAAGAAAAGGAATATTTAACATTTGGTTTTTCATTTTGATTTGTTTTATATATTTAATTATAATATGATTGTCGTCGATGATCTCGTTTTAAAATACGATTAAATGTTCGTCGAAAATGTTTATTTGATAAAGCATATAAAAATGGATTTATTGTGGAATTAACATAACCAAGCCATATTGTTGCTGTCACAATGCGTTCAGATACACATGAACCACAAAAAGCAACAACCATATATAAAATAAAATATGGTAAAAAACAACATGTGAAACCAAATACAATGGCAAATAATTGTCGAAATGCTTTTTCCTGTTGATTCCATATAGTTGATTGTTTTACTTTGTTTGATGTACGACGATTGAAATTAGAATTCGGATGAAGTAATACATTTGATGATGTACTATTTCTTTCTAAATTATAAGAAGACATTGCATTCGGTTTTCGACTTGTTAATGATGATATTGATGAGGATGATAGTTTTGTGGTATTATTATAAGGTTCTAGATTTGAATGAATAGTTATAGCAGATGTAGCTGCTGAACAACAATGACATAAATTAAATATATTCATTGTTGTTGATGCTCTTAATGTATCTGATAATGAACAACGTCGACATACAAATGTTGTTCGATTTGTTATAATACGAGATGATGGACGACATTGTGTTCTATGATAATTATATGAATCATTAGGACGTTTATGTATTATTCCGAATTGTTCATTAGAATAAATTCGACATGAATGATAATCATGTGTATGTCTTAAACAACGTTCATCAACATTAAGACGATGTTTTGAACTCGAACGATATGGACGTAATTTTAATGGTGATGTTGGTTTTAATGATGAACCTGAATGTTCAAGATGATTAGTACACCATGTATATCGATCCTAGATAAAAAGAAAAGAATGTTTTTTTTTTCGATGATATTTTAGTTACCTGTGTATAAGGACTTGTTTCAACAACTGAATATGCACGTTTTAAAGATGATCGTCGACTAATTGGAATTTGATTTGGTATAATAGATCGATTTTTTTTCTCTTTAAAATTAATACGTAATGTTGAATTATTTTCATTTTGAATAGGTGTACGTTTTGATGTAATTAAACTATCATTTTCAGCTAAATTTATTGATGTTGAACATAATTGTTTATCACTATCACATATTGTCATAGTTACTGGTGTACGAGTATGTCTTGTTGGTGGATTTAATCTATGAGTACTTGAGATTTCATTTATTTGATTTGAATGTCTTTGTAAAAGAACACTTTTATAACGTCGCTTTATTTCATAATAAATACGAGCATTTAATGATATTAAAACAAAAAGTGGTAAATAAAAATTAATTATAGCTGTTGATACTTTAAATACTTTTGAATGTGTATATTCAGGTTCACATTTTGTAGACTAGATTTAAGATAAGAGTTTTTTTTTCTCAAAATAAATTTATATATATATAATTTAATGCTTACCTCGATATTTCTTGTACCATTATTAACAAAACGATGCCAACCAAATATAGGTATAACCCATAGAAGTGATAAACCCCAAGCAAAACCAATTAATAATAAAGCTCGTGGTCGTGTTCGTTTACCAAGATATTGGAGTGGAGATGTTATTGACCAATAACGATCTAAACTTAATGTGAGCAAATTAAATATTGATGCTGTTGAAGCAGTAAAATCAACTGAAAGCCAAATCTGACATAGAAAAAGACCTAAATCAAGAGAAGAAATATAGTTTAACGTATTACTATTTATAGTGTATATAAAGTATTTGACCTCACTCGAATTAGCATTTTTTAGGTCTATTTTTAGATACTTAATTAACTTTTTTTTTTCTTTGAAAATTAAAATATACATCCTTCCAGATGATTCTTGTCTAACAAACAATATCTACTGTATGTAATAGTTTATTTGATCTTGTTTCTTTTATACTTCTTAGTCGATATAACACGATAATCATTCTGTACTTCATTTATTTCTTAAGTTTAAAGAAAGAATTTAAACTGATTTGGATCATTTGTTCGAAAAAAAAACAATGTTTTCTTTTTATTTATTGATTTAAACAACATGCAGGACACTTGTTTGTTGTTTTTTTTTTATATTATAAGTTGACAAATACATTTTATCATACAATGTTACAATATGCTTTTATCTTGAATTCAGTAACTTGTGAATTCCGTCTATTATAATTACAGATTGTCTATTTTATTTAATTAGAGAAATGACTTGTAAAATATAGGCATGATCTCTAATTGTATTAAGCAACAAAAGAGAAGAAAATAACATACCCATACTCCATTTTTCCATAATAGCATATATTCCAGCAATCGGCATGACAAAGCAGCCAACAATTAGATCAGCGGTAGCAAGACTCAATATGAACAGATTGCCTACCTAGATAAAGTTATAAATAGATATAAAATATTCATCTATACAACAAATATATGTATATACATAAGAGATTTCTTAAAATTTTTCACTTATGCTCTAATAAAAACATCTTCTACACTAAATTCAAATAATAATGAATATATTTAGAAATCATTAGCGTTTCCATTGGTTGTATTTCAGTGAATCTATTTTATTATTAGTATTCTTATATATAACACAATTAAGAAACTAATATATAACTACTTAGTTTATTAAATATCATTATTATCATTTCTTAACTTACAAATCATTATTAATATCACATTTCGATTATTGAAATCTGTTATGATTATTTCTTTTTCATAGCAATATATATACTTATGATGCTAAATATTCTAATACTCACTGTCCGCATACGACGAAATGTAACGAGTACGAGAAGATTGCCAGTTATTGTTAAGAAACAAAGACAAATAAAAATAAAACCCAAACTAATTTTGTATGTTAATGTTGTAAATTCAAAATCTGGTACTAAATTAGTTATACTATTGTTTGAATATTGATTTTTTATATTAGCCAGATTAATCTCTGACATATTCTCTATACTAAGTGAAAACATGAGTATCAACCGAAGAATGTGTACTTAGTTGTTGTTGTTGTTGTTATTATTATTATTCTTTGCCAATAAGAAATTGGCCAATATAACTCATAAGTAAACAAAAAATTGAATGACAATCAATAAAATCATATTAATTAATTTATGACATTATGTTCATTGAATAAAATTCACATAGTATCCTATGATTGTCTATAAAGTCGTACCGAGAGAGAAATGACATGAGAATAGGAAGAGAAAAAAAGACTTGCCGTACTTGTTGAATGAGAAAGTAGTGAATATAATACTAAAACCAATAGAAAAACGGGCCTAGACTCTGAACTAAACAAATGAGGTTAATATCTATGAAAAGTGTTTTATATTTTACATTTTGCTTAAGAGTTTTCTATGGTTAATGACATATAAGTTTTTGAAGTATTTCATTATTCAATCTGTTGAATACACATGTAGAATAAACTGAAATAAGTAGATTGTGACAAAGCTTGTTACTTCAATATGATTATATTACTTTACAAATCATTGAATATAATTATGAAAAAAATCAAATCTTTCTCTACTGAGTAGGATAAAACTAAATATCGAATACTGAAATTTTAAAGAACAATCATTAATTCATTTTTATTAAAAAAATGAAAAAATCATTTGTCGATCTTAACAAATATTTAGTTTTCACATAGACGAAGAAAAAAAAAGACAACGGGACAAATATAAACATTCATAAATGTTTTTGTTTACTTTCTTTTTTTAGATTTGCTAATTTTTTTTCTATTCTTTTGTATGTAACTATTCATTAGGGACAAACAAAATATGTAGGTGTTTAAAGGGTTACATTATTTGTATTGTAGAATTGTCGATTTCCGTTTGTCTTCTCTTTTTCATTCATTTGAGTTTTTTTTCTCTTTTCTGCATGCTTATTTGTTTAAATTGATTCTAGAAAACATCAATGGAATATTTTGGACTGATAAATCTATGGAAATATACACAAAATTTACTCGGAAAATCTAGTGCATATTTACTGAATGCCGACATAGGAAATCAATGAAAAATTTCCAATCGTGTAGTACAAATCAATACTAAGTAAGTTTTTATTAAAAGATGATTAAGTGTTACTAATATTTTGTTGTTATTTTTCTTTTCTTTTATTAATAGATCTATTATAAAATGAGCTCTTTTTTTTAGTATTAATTATGATCTTATATAGATAATCTTGCAATGAATGTATCAATGATGCTTTCTTATAAAGTATTTCATTAAAGTCAGTACTAACTATAAGGTTCATACATTAAAGGAGATATTGTAGTAGATAATTTCATATGAAAAATAATTCTAAATCTTAACTAGATTATTGTCTAGTCTATGACAATAAGCTGATTTGTCGTGGTTTAAGTAAGAAAAAAAAGATAAATTGGATTTTCTTTCCATAAATCAATTGAAAACTATTATAATGGAAAGCGGCCTAGGCTTTAAGATCTTAAATACTTCATTTTATTACGTACTTCTTCCAAGATGAATATTTTTTCCTTCATTAATATGACTCATAGGTACAAATTTTCAGGAACAGTTTATTTCTCTTTTAAAGTAACCTCGTTATGAAGGAGTTAATTGTCAATCCGAAAAGATCTAAACAAGAATTATTATTACCAAGAGTATTCTATAGGATCTTCACCACAAAATACACAAATATTTCTAGATCGTATGGAACTGTTACAGTCTGTAGATCTTATTGATATAAATTTAGTCATTACAGTTGTTTCTTATATATCATCAATGAGCATATAGTTTGATTTCAAGTAGAACCGACAAAATTAGGATACAATCAAAAATTGTCCAATTTTTTTCGTTCTTTTTTGTTCGTGATCTTTGATACAATGTACTATCGTTTTTATAATATTTTCAGGGGTGCATTAATAAATGTGAAGGAATATTCTCCGAAACAAGTTATGTACTCTTAAACACATAAGGGATTGAGAAAAATAAAATTCATGAACAAAAACCTATATAGTGATTGTATAGAGAATTGATTGCTTGACAACATGCAATACTAGACATGAACTCTCACTTTTTTTGATTTGACAAAATGTGAAATGGAGAACGATAAAAAAATTTCTTCTTAAGAGAAAAAGATGCTAATTTGATTTGTACATATGCATTCTGTTCTTTTCAAAATGTCCTCTTTTAGCTCAAATATATATGTAATTTTTGACATAACTACGTTCATATTATAGGATAAACTTTAACCGCAGCCAGATACATATCCACACTCTTAGTATGATAATAAACTCAGATTTTTATATCTAGTTCAATTTTTCTGTCCACGGTACAGATTCGGAGATAACTGAGTCTGCTTAACAAGATTCTTTAAGAAATATAGAACTAGAATTCAAAAATAAATTCAATCATTAATTATTTCGATATCTCTTAATCAATTTTTTGACAAAGACATTTCAAACGCTTAGTATTGTTCCTGAAACCCTCATCTTTTGCTCAATCACACCATCGAAAAACATTATAAGTCGACAGAAAATTAAATTCTGCATCTATCAGAATTGTTTAGAACGTTATCAACAGAAAAAATTCTAATCCACTGCTGACTTTCAATCAGTCTATTTCTGATCTTCATAAACTTTCAACTGCCGGAACTAGCTTATCTCTAACGTAAATATAAACATATTCATATTTATTAATTAACAAGAAACTTCAGTACGAAGCTAAGAATAATGTTTCTTCAACAATAATACTTGAATATTAAGTATCACTAGACGTATGTAAGTATAAACTAGAAAAAGATCGAAATAGTCTGAAAGAAAGAAGTTCATAGATCGACAAACAAATTATGACATATATAGTACACTATATATTGACATAGATATCTCAACATTAACAATTCATATTTATTTAGATTTATATTGAATTATAATCTAAATATAGTATCGAATAAACATAAATATCTAGAAAATTTTATAAATGTGCGAAGTTATAATACTAGAAGAGCTTCTGACAGGATTAAAACATATATTTGTAAAGCTGAGATTGACATATTTTCCTTTTTATATATTAAAAAAACGGTAAGATCTTTTATTATTTTTCTTTGTTTTGCATTTAGTCAAGTTACAAAAACGACAGCTCAAATCTGACGTGCACTGTGTAGAGCAATCGATTTGCTTCAGAACTCTATATACGACCCGTGCTCATGAATTAAAATTTTTCAAACATTATTTTTAGCCTTCGAGTTCATATTTTTGCTTAGGGAGTGTGTCATATTAGTGACATAATCCTAAAATCAACATATTAAGAAAGACATAATATGTTATAGCTAAGAGATAGTGAGATTTAGAAACAGTCAAAATATATATATCGTATGTAAATATAGTTAATACTTTATACGTTTGATTTAAAAGAGTATATACAAAAGCATACCACATATCATCCTTTTTATATAGTTATTTTGCTAATGAAATTTAGAAAACTGATCTTTCGTATAAGACTAGGTTAATACAGTGCATAGACTCTAGAAATTTCATATGATTTAGAAATATTCGATGTAAACGTAATGGAGATCGATGATATACTTCATATATCATTGATGACAAACAGAAAATGACTCACCTGTTTATTTGATTTTATATTAAAACGTTCTATAATATGAATGTAGTTATGTCAAAAACTGTGTAAATATTTGAACTATAAGAGGTCATTATAAGAAAAATGAAAAAGCATGCTTACTGGTAAAACTAGAATCTTTTTCACTCAAAAAGAGATTTCTCACCGTTTTCTATTTCGCATTTTGTCAGATTAAAAAGAAAAGGAACAGCTTGCGTCTAGTGGTGCACGTTGTAAAGTAATCAATTCTTTATAAAACTATATATTGGGCAATCTATATGAATTTTATTTTTCTCAAGACTTCGTTCGTTTCAGAGTGCTTAACTTGTCTCAAATATTGTTACGTAATATTTATTAATGTCCTACTGGAAACATTTTAAAAACCACATTAGTTTGTACCCGAAGTTATAAGTAATCAGAATGTACTCAATGAGCTACAAATAGTACTAAGATAATAAATTAAAATATCTCCGTTTCGAGTCGCCCGAAGACATTGAATTTTTTGTTAGCGGTACAAATTTATTTACGCCTATTATCAAGTATTAAGAAAAATGTATATGAAGTGTTTCATAAGTAAAGTCAATTTCAATGCTGACATTTGCGCTCGACAAGTAAAGCGCATTACTGCAGCCTATTAAGCACCAACTTTCTTGCAAAAACTAATGTTCCATGTTTGAAAATTCGAAATTGCTGAATCGCTGACTTTGAAACAAACTAGTTCTGAAAGTTTCCTCTATGTGCAACAATATAATTCGTTTTAATTTCTTATTATTATTCTTTTATATGAAACGTTACACATGTATTTTACGTATTTGATGACAGGTAAAATTATTTTCAAGATTTCAACAATAATACTTAATAGTAATAGTAACTGTTTACCTTATCGGTATAAAAAAAACGCCTCGAATAAACTTCTACCACTAACCAAAGAATCAGCCCATTTGATTCAGCTGGTGTCGAAATATTTCTTTTTTTTTCTTATTTTAGTGCTATTTATAGCCAACCCTGTACATCCCTGGTTAATACAATTCGAAAAATTAAATTATTTTCGATTGTTACCTAATTTTATCGGTTTCATGTAAAATCAAGCTATGCTTCACACTTCTTATATAAAGGGTGTTCCAGAAGTTCTGAAACGATTTTAAGAATTCATCGTTCTCGCATTCTACAAAAGCAAATTCGCTGAAACTTTGGTAGATTGTTGTACATATGAGGTACTACATAACTGCAAAGTTTCAGGTCTATAGCTTGTACTATGGATGAGAGCCTA
>CAJNSZ010000018.1:746706-1001277 GCA_905329745.1 Rotaria sp. Silwood2 | reverse complement strand
ATAAACACTTGGAGACCATGCCATCTGCTGTGCAAGATGTTCTTGATACCTCCTGGTAAATGCAAAGAGCGGCTATATTGTGGTTCGCATTTTAATGCCTCAGGGATTGCGCTAACATTTTTTTCAATATATACGTGACGAATATGTCAATTTTAGTACTAAATATACGTTTTATTTTTCCAGAAAGATCTTCGGACATTATTAATTGAAATGTTTATATAATTTTCTGTAAATGTATGTTCATTTGATACAATATTTAAATTCTCATTCGAAATAAACCCGAACAAATATGGAAATATCTTTTTTCAAATAAGCTATGACCACGCCTTATCAATCAGTTAGTCGCCTGATTTTACTCAGTTTGGGATATATCTATCGAGAGAAGAGTTTGATGGATTTTTACGCAAGCCATTTTTCAGATCTTCGTTGGTCGAATTGGATAGATTTTCAGAACTTTTCATAAAAGATTCACAAAAAAACGAGGATTCAATATTTTTAAAAATGGTTTTCATCCAAATCCATAAAACCCTCCCCTCGATTATAATATCTTAAATTGAACAAAATCTGATGATCATTTGACTGATTAGGTTTGGTCACGACTTACATCGAATGAATAATATACAATATTCAATTATAAGATTTGCAATTGAAAAAGCACACCTCTGCTATTTTTCTTTGACAAACATATAAAAGCTAATCTTTCGGATATATACCTAACTCGAGTAGGTCTATTCGCTGCCAAAAGATGTGGGCGTTCTTGGATCCTCGTAGGTTGGAAAAAAAACATTAGGTGTTAGGAAAATTAATTACTTTAATTGTTGAATCATTTTGGAGCTTCGTAAGTGTTCATAGAATCAGCACGCCCTGCTCGACCTACTAATGGTATCAGTTTCCAGTTCAGGGATCTTCGCGTCTTTCACAAGTACCGCTTAAAAGATTTGTATCGTTGTTAATAATTAAATTTTACATTTAGAGGCTTCCTGAATATATTCCCCTTGAAAAATCATCGAGTCGTAGTATCACAAATTTTGTGGAAGAAAGTTTTTTGCTCACAGTCCAAATGAACTTTGTACTTCAGTTTGTATTAATACTTTTGTTTAAATAAATATAACACACAGAGACATCACTGACCACATCATCGAATATACTTAAAGAAACATGCATATGTATATTCGGCATCTTAGATCTTGTTTTGTTTGCAATTAGAACTTTCCATATACATTATTAAAAACTTATTCTTACGTTGATATAATTGAAATAGAGTAAACTATTCAAACATTAATAAACTATTTAACTAAAATACTCGAGTATCTATTTCTGATGTATATAATATTTCAATCCTTGAAAGTCATCAGTATTCTAGTACCAATATTCTCTGATGTTTAGGATCAAAATAATTCATTTATGAGTCAGTAAATGTCAAGTAACAATACTACTTGATACTTGATGTGAATATCGAAAAGAGTGTGAATATATCTGTGTATACAACATAACTGAATAAAAAATTACTTTGGTTCGAAGTTAATTTGATATTGAAAGATTATTGAATAAATGTCTTTTCTAAACACTGTTCCTTGAATATTAAATATCATTAAACGTTCTCAATAAAAATTGGAACATCTCTAGCAAGGCTGCGAAATAAAAAAGAATTCAAAATTTGAAAAAAATTGTGATATTCATAATACGATATATACTGACATAGTCATCTCATTATGGTGCATCAAGAGATATTTCCAAATTTTGCTCGAAGTTATATCGAATGATAATTTGAATATTGTATCAAATGAACATAAGTTTATTGAAAAGTATATAAACATTTGAATTCATAATCTGAGAAGATCTTTTGAGAAAATATGAAGCGTATACTTACTGCTAAAATTGACGTACTTTTCGCTTATACATTTAAAAAAAGACAATTTGTTACTTTGTCAGATCACAAATGAGAGAGCTTGAATCTAGCGCATGTTGTAGAGCACTCGATTCTCTACAATATGCTACTTATGGCTATGTTTCCAAATTTCAGTTTTCTAAGCGTTTTTAGTAAAAAAAAATGTGTACTATCATGTGGTAGATGTGCTACATAGATCAAAGGATAATATTGTCAAGATACTTACAAAACCACAATATTTTATACTTAAAATGCAGCCAAGATCAGGAACTATCAGCACATACACATAATAGTCAATACTTGGTGTGCTTAATTTGAAAGACTCCTGTATGAAATCACTTTCAAAAACATCTGAACTCCTATGATTCTACCGAAAAACTAGAAAATATTATCCCATAATATAGCTATTTATTAATGAAAATTAATAAACTGCGCTTGAAAATTTTTATAGTTCACTATGGCCTACAAACTCTGACAGTTTCACGCAATTCGAAAATACTTGTATATTTGGTGGTTGAGATCCCAGAGAATACCTCTACTGTAAGATTATTCGGGCACATTTTTGTGAGATCCTGATAGTAAAAAAAGGATTATTTCTACCCAAATTTTAAAAAGAATATTAGGCATTTGAATCTTTTGACCTCATCCTGCGACGCCTATGAAAAAAGTAAACGTTAAACGCAGGATTTTTCGAGAGTATGCTATAGCCATTCTTAATACCATAGCACTTGAAAAGTGACGCTATTTATTGGTAAAGTGTTATGATCACTTGATGATGAATGAATAGCAAATCAACCAGAAGTTCTGCCAGTAAGTGATAACGAGGACGTAAGGTCAAACATCGATACTTATAACTGATCATACTCGAGAATTAACTACTGTTGATAAACAAACGGCACCCTAAGTATTCACAGAATTATAAACTTTTTCACTAATAACAATCGAGAAAAAGTTTATGAGTGTGTGCTAGTTTCACAAACAATCAATGTGAATTGCTGTGCATCGGCTGAGCAGAATTTTTCAGAAAGTAAATCATTGATTGAACGAAATCACGAGACCTCTTTTATGAAATCTCATTGGAAGTTGCAATACGAACCCTTGAAAAGCTCGAAATTAAGTTGCTGTTAAAATAAAATTTGAGTGTAATTTTATTCAAGCATTCGAAGACACGCTAGAAGTGATCTGCAAAGAGAGAGAGAGAGTCGTTCACAACGAATTATGGGTAGAATAATTGAAGACAACGGAAAAGTTGCTGACCAATTAGATTATGTCAACTTGGAAGATCAAACATACAAATACTTGACCTTATCAATTCGAGGTTATATGCATGAAAAATCTCCAGATTCATATGGCAACTATCCCAAAACTTGATGAATACTTCAGGGTTTACAGAACTTTCTTAACTGATTATTTTGATACCAAAGTGTTCAACATTGGGTCCTGCTTTCATAAAGATACTGATCATATACTGAAAGTACACGACATTACAAAATATGTTGTTATACCTTTTCGAAAATAACTCATAGTTCGTCAGCATATGAAAATAATAAAATCTCAACTATGTATTCCAACTCTCCGTGTGAACCTGCAATGAAATTTATCTGACATCTAACCATTCTTCTTCCCCAACAGAGCATCAATGAATCTTCCAAAAAGAAAAGAACTGTCACAAAATATAGAAAAAAGTATTGAAAGAGTGAGATGAACTAGCGTAGTGACATAGTATAAATGATAGATCAGAAGTTACTGTACAAGATGCGCTTATTCTATTTTCCTGTACATTCTATTTCTCCTGGGAGAAAATGTTCAGAATATGTTCTACATAAACAAAAAGCTGAAGAGTATAAGGCAGTGAGCCCAATTTCAAGTTTCGAAAGTATAATACGATATAAGTATTTATTTTAAAATGGTTAAATAATATGTTAAAAGAAACAAAAGTGTAATGATTAAAAGTGAGTATGAATGTGTCCGGCTTGCTTATTGATATCATATTGAGTTCATTAGCATTGTTTTTGTTTTCGACAGGCTGCGAAGGCTGTCCATTGTGAAAAGTGACTTTTCGCTTTCCAAACTGCTTCAGCACAGTTCAAGTTTTGTGTAACACCACACGGTGCTGTGCCATTGTTACATGAATGCCACTGGCTCTCATGAATTCCAAATAAACCAACGTCGTATGTATTCTTGCGCACTCCAACTTTATAATAACGCACTGCATTTGCATTTCCATTTGACGTCATTTTAATAATACATCGACAACAAGATTGGCTCCATCCGTTGTACCGACGGCACACCACCGCTGGATTTTGTATGTTTCGATTTCTACCACATGGACATGAAGGACAATTCATACTAAGACAGTTACCGCCACAAGTAGATGCTGCTCGCTTACTAATAAGATTAGCGTTAGCAGCATTAACGTTCACTGCTGAATCACCTGCTTCTTGTGTGTATACCTGTGAGATTTTCAACACAAGTAGTATAGCAAGTATAACTTTTAATTTCATATCCATATCGTTAGACGAACTAAAAGAGATATGATACTTGCACTTTTAATTTTCATTAATATATTAGTTTTACAACTACTATTCTCATGATGCTAGAACTAAACGATGATATTGGTTTTACGAAAGTTTGTCAGCGCAACCTCATATGGAGCTAAAATATGGAACTCACGTACAATCACCCTCAAGATCACAGGAGAAACTTTTTTAGAAAACAAGAATAGATCGAAACGAACGTGTCTCAGTATGACTAATGTTTTCAGAAATTTTCTGCATTCTTCAATCTCCTGGGCGCTTGCCTTTCTAATTTTATCGTTTCTCTATTTACTGTTAGTTTTTTTCGTCCATCAATCTCTTTTGTTAATCAAGTTCTATATTCTTTTTATATCTCGTTCCCGTTCCTTCTTCTATTATTGAGCAGCGAAATACTCTTCCATACACTCACACATATTTCCGAGTCGAAACAATGGTTCTTATCGTTTCGGTGTGCGATAATTTCTTCTGAATAGAAATAATTTTCAGCATTTCTTCATGTGTCTCCTCACAGACATATTCAAATACTGGAACGAAGTGTCTGTACGAGTTGGAAGAACCGAAAACTTTCGGATAGCAACTCACAGTTTCTATTTTCATAGTAAGTTCCACAAAATTAATTGTTTAAAACATCTTAGTTGTACGAAATTGGTACTTGTCACTGTTTACATATTTGGCTACTATTCATAGTTCTATTATTTTATCTCACGAGGAGAAACAAGTAATCACAAAGCAATAACATTGCTTCACGTTGATAATATTTTGAATAAATTGTGACACTTCCAAGCTCAATAAAATATTCTTATTTTTAATTCCTGTTTTGATAAGAAGGTTGAATTGATATTTGACATTATTTTATTCACTTGTTTTATTTTATTCTATTATAACTTAATTTAATTTTTATTTAAATTTTAAAAAATTGTGACGTTTCGTATCTCGATGGATACTTCATCAGAGATTAAAATTAAGACAAATTATTTGTACATATAAACAAATTTTTCTTTTCTTCAGTATTAGTCATACTTTTGATAGTAATACGGAAAAGGATTCATTCCTTACTCTAGCGATTACTATTACCTTCTTTTTTTCCGTATCACTATCAAAAGTATGACTAATACTGACGAAAAGAAAAATTTGTTTATATGTACATATCATTTGTCTTAATTTTAATATCTGATGAAGTATCCATCGAGATACAAAACGTCACAATTTCTTAAAATTTAAATAAAAATTAAATTTAACTATAATAAAATAAAATACAAGAAGTGAATAAAATAATGTCAAATATCTATTCTTATTTTTAGTTTTTTTCAAACGAACTGGAGAAAAATTTGACTTTTTTATCTCATTCAACTTTCTATGATCTTGTTATATTTTACAACAACCATTCACCTAGATATTCAGAGTGCATAGAGGATGATGTATCTGTATGAAAACTTGTACGGTTTAACAACTATAACGGCTTATGACGATTCTGAAAAATTTCTACAGCAAGTATCTGAATCAATATTTACTAACTTATGAGCGAATATTCATACGTATCAGTCGCTGTTCGACTTCATATTGAAGCACGAGTAGATCTCAATGTGGCTAAGAAAAAATTAAACGAATTCGATAATCATGGTCTATTAATGGATAGTGGCTATCGTTTCTCTCAATTTTCAATCTGCTGCGATTGATTTCTAAAAAACCCGAGTTAATGATTTTAGACTTGAAATTTCGTCCTTAGAGATGTCTAACGGTTCTGAAAATCTTCAAAAAATCTCTGGTGAAATCAATGTTCTCTGATGGAGATTATGAATCTTCAAAAGATAGTTATTTGTCATAGACATTCAACAAAATTTGTGTTTTATTATTTTACGAGTATTCACATGCACGATCTAATCCACTAGACTTTGTCTACCTTGATATACTCTTCATGGGATTCCTTGAACTTTGACTAACCGGCAAGAAGTTTTTCTGAAACATGACTTTTGATGAGTGCTGAAGAGTTCAGCAAGAAGAGTGAAACTGCTCCATAACATACTCGACAAACCGACAAAAGATATGTGGGAAAAATTCTCCAGCATTCCAATCCGTGACTAACAGAATAGACACAGCTCTCTAGTGTCCTAGATTTAAGATACATATCGATATGATTGTCTATGTAGCTGTCAAGGATAATGATCTACGGATTTAGGCGTCTCGTTGATGACTGTAGTAGGCCTATCTTGTTCCATATTTTAATCACGTAGATATCATTTGAAAAGCCCTTCTGGATGAAAAACATGTCAATCGATGTCGCTTATACCACCACATCGATTGTTTCACTGTTTGATCTGTGTTCATATGGAAGATTGAGTCAATCGTTTTTTTTATCGAAAATTGCTTTTCTTTCTTGCATTTCAAAACTGTTCAACTTTCGAAAATCCGGACATCATGGTTTTTTTGTAATGGAATTCGAATCACAGATTTTGATTGAGTTTGTCGAGATTCAATGAGTTTCTTTTGAAAATTCCAGTGATTCTTCGTCATTAAAAACTTTTATTAAAAATTTGTGGACTCACTGCTAGCTTCCTAACTATAAAATCTCTGTTGTTCCTTAGCATTGATCCGAGTTAAACATAAGCCTTAGAAATGGTGAGTCAGTTTTAAATTGTTTATGCTGGTATCTTTTTTCTTCTTATCTATTTATTATGTGTAAAAATCATTCGAATCATATCAATATCGGTTCTATATGCTGACCATGCTCAATGAAGTCTCATTGTGTATTACTCTAGTGATCAACAATCAGCACACATCTTGTTTCTATGTTTCACCGTTTTATGTATGCTATCTGTAGCTACTTTTGATTATTGTCTATAGCCTATGTATAATGAAAATCAAGTATACTCACAATGTAAATGATGCAGGTATGTTTAGACGTTGTCTTATCAGTAATCCACTGTGCTACATATATATATATAATGCTGATGTGGCCACTTATTTTCTTTCCACTTACGTTTGTTTGTGTGTTTTATGAAGCGTGACATTGTCGTAAGATAGAAACTATTATTATATGTAGATTTTTGCTTTATTTTTTCCTACTTCTCTCTATCTGCTTTTTAATTGTTGTGCCACTCCCTATTTTGTTTTTTTCCTTGTTATATCACGCCCTGTTTTTTTCCATCTTTTTTCTTCTCTCTATTGATGTTTTTTCATTGCTTTGCCACGCCCTATTCTATTCACCTTTTTTCTTCTCTCTATTGATATTGTCATTGTTTTGCCACTTCGTATTTATTTTTTCATCTTTCTGCCTCCTCAGGTTGACCGTCATGGACTGAGTCATCAACGATTTACGAGCGTCTACGACATCGTATACGGAGTGTTCACTCTCGCAAAGGACAATGTTTCAGTCATTCATGATAGTATATGACCGTTTCTAACTGCTTATTAAGTAGGAACTGGCATTAACGGTACAACTAATTACGTAGCCTATTATGCTTATCAAAGCATTTGTGTATTACGCGAAAATGGGTTAAGCACAGATATGTAAGAATTTTTAGATAAAAGATTTCACTAAAATTAAAATTCATTACATGAAGAAACAAAAAGTTTCAACAGTTAGACAATAAAAGTAGTGGAAAAGTAAAAAAAAACAAAAGAAAAATAAAAAAGAAGCAAAATGCTTCATCTAGTTTAGATAATAGAACTGTTCCGAGGAAATCTTTATTTATCTCACTATCATCGTCATAAAATAATCTAAAGGTGAAAAAAATTTTTAGATATGCTATGTACAGAATAATATGTTTTCTTTCATAATCTAAAACGAAAAAACTAATGAAATGAACAAGCGAAAGATAGTAGTTATTTATCAACATTGTTCAAATTTTAATAAAAACCACTGGTGAATTAACATTTATAGTAAAAACTGGAATATGATATTTCGCATATAGTACAATCGTAAACGACGGACGCTTAACTCTATACAAGAAGGATCGGATAATAGTTTTTCAAATTCTTTTTCACGATTTTCATATACGAAAGCTGTTTATCTGTTTGGTCACCATAAACAGTTGTTTACGAGTGTTGCCGTTCAATGTGCGTCTGTATTGTTGTTTTTCCTTTCTGATATTTTTCGTCTTGTTATAATGAGATAATGTTCACGTGTATAGAAAAGATCGAAAAACAAATATCGAAGCAAAATATATTGAAAAAAACACCGAAAAGAAAAAATGCCGATCATATAAAAAAATCGGAAAAGCCGAAACGGAAAAGATAAAAACCAAAGCCAAACGATGCAAATGTCGAACAGTTAGAAGATGATGTAAATAGACAATTTATTGTTGATTTGTGTTCTATTGGCGTCTAACATTGCTTTACAATATTGTTGGTAACTACTCATTGTATGATGAGATTATTAGAATACGAAGAAGGATAACCATTAACTAACAATAAAGTTAAAAGGACAATTGGTTTTTTTATTATATACATAATAGATATATAAATTAGTTTTTCTTTTAAATTCAATAGTAATTCATTTAATAACAATCACCAGTAATGATTCGTATTTTCTTCTGCCGAACAAAGACAAGTCATTACTGGTATTAAACGGTATTGTATATAAAAATCGAAGAAACTAAAACGAAAAAGTACTAGGTGTGCCAAACTGATAGATGTCCACTGAATAAAAAAAACGATGTAATTTAGATCAATTGAATGAAAATTTTTTCCCAAAGATAAATGATGACGCGAAATGACAAAAAAAAACATCATTTTCAATGATGAAACAAACATTAATTTTGATGTTTTTTAAATTCATGTATGAAAAGCAAAATTTTGATTCATGAAAATAATTAATTTTGCATTAGAGTCATCTAATGAAAATCATTAAAAAGGCACGAAAATCTCGTCATGAAAAGAATAAAAAAGAGCTAACTTTTATGTCATCTGACTTAAGTACTCATCTGAGTGAGTAGTTGTATCCAGACTTTTTACAAATCTGGGCTGGCTGTCCTTCAGAGTGTTCTGCGGTGAACTTTTGAAAAGTTCATTTTAATCTATCGTTACATAAAATGGCAAAGAACATATATTATTAAGAGTACTTTACAAATTTTAGAAAAAACCGGATACGACAGTCTCTGTCCTGACACATGCCGTTTGTTCAGGAAGTAGTATCTACCCAGTGAAAAATATTCCTATGAAAATCAAAATTATTTTGGATTGTCAGTATATAAATCTCAATTTTTCTTTCAAGCATCCACATTTCACAGCATTATCCGGTTTGAATCGATTATAATCTTAACAGTGATTAAAAAAAATCGAGTCAATCGATTTTTTACTTACAATCCGATCGAGACTGAATTTTAATTTTTTTTAATCGATTGAAATTTTCATCAATAAATATTCACTTAATGGATTAATAATTGATGATTACAACTTATCTCGGTTGTAGTTTGATTGAAACCAATTGTCACTTCATTCAAAACCTGAATCATGTTTAATCGATTTCTAAAAGTAACAATAAAATGAAACGGACTATTGTCGGAAATAGAGGAGATTCATTGAAGATGAGTATAGTATGTTCGAAGAGCAATCAAAAAAGCGCTTTATCTATATGTCTTATTGACAAATTAAATCTAATAAAAAATTGTTGCTTGTAAGCTGGTATTTTGAATGGTGAAAATCCACAGATTCCTATCATGTTCATATCAAAAGTTATATAAAAAATGGAAACTCGTCTTTTATTTTGAATCAAGCAATTGTATCTTCTATCCTGAGATACGAAATATTCAAAATTTTGTCATGTGTAAAAGCTAAAACTTGCATAATTAATTAATCTTTGAAGTCCATACTAAAACATCGTTTTTTCCAGATGATCTGAGGAGAACTACAAGTTTTTGTTGCAAAACCCAGTTAAATTTCGATATCTCGACAGCGAAGGTTTTGTACGCCAAACCATTCTAGACTTTCCTATTACTCATTAGTACTCATCGAATAAACATAAAACGGTGGAAAAATGATTTGATACCTGGTGAGATCCTCTCGTTAGTTCAATATCAATTATTGTAAAGAAATGCGCACTCTATAAAACGGCCGATTCCGATAATTTTTAGTACCTTCGAAAAGGGGCTCATAGAGGTTAGCAGAAGCCTTTTATTTCACTATTTCAATCTGATTTTGAAGGTCTTTCAACAGTCCTTCACTACTCTCGAACAACAAGAAACAAAATATTTATAAACCAATATTTAAAGAGAAGAGAAAATTCTGATCATCTTTCATAGTTTTTGGTCTCTTTAACATACTCTTAAGCAGATCAGAATGAGAAAACATTTGTCACAGAATCTTGAGTCCATACGTTTCATCTGAACTTTCGTAGACTACCTCACTACTCTCGAATAAAAATGGAAATACTATTGCGAAGCTCATGTTAGAAAAGTGTATCAAATTATAGTTCTAACCTACAACTTTTGACTCATCGAAAATACTTTTAAAATAGTTAAAAATAGACAAACACTTTGTCTTAAAACCTTTAGTTCATTCATTATTTTTGTTCAACACAGGAGTCTGAACATTTACATATTGATTTGAAGAATATGAAAAAACGTATATTTATTGACAAAAAACAATTAGTAAAAATAAATCATGATACAATCTTAGCGAAGGGAATTAGCAGACTTCAAGCCCCAAATCTCTGCTGTTTTCTTCTCAATCATAGGCGAATACCATATATAAATATCAAGACCATATATAAAAAAAGATGATCTAGATATATAATACAAAAAATATAAAAAATTGAAAGACAGAATAAATGTAATTAATTATAATCCACTAGAATGCATTGCGTCCCGAGTTTTGCCAACAAAGTACTATAATGAACGTAAAAAGTAAAAATATTAAAAGTAAACAGAATTAAAGAACTTACACGAGCTTCATCAATATTTCGATATTTAACCAATTTTCCAGATAATCGATGTACATCGAATGCACCGGTATTTTGAGAGTTCTGTTAAAACAGGAATAAGTGAATTTATTTTTACATTTGAAAAACAATCTTCAATTAAGAACTTGTCAAAAGATCTTTCAAAAAAAGATTTCCTTAAGGGTATTCCTTTTCTAGGTCTTCTAAAGAACGGTTCATAAGAAAAATTTTAAATTCTCACAAGTAGATCCTCACTAGTAGAGCAAAAGTTATCATAGATTCAAAGCTCTCGGATGCTATCTTGTATAAGATATAGAGGTCACAATGGTGGAAACTTTCTCCTCTGTTTTTTTCGAGATATCATGTTCAATCAAGGTGAACATTTTTTTTTGACAGACACTATATACTTTTTGCGTTGAGTATCTTTTTGATTTTTTGTCCTTCAAATAAAAATGCCAAAACATCAGAGATCCTCTAAGAAAAGAATTTTTTGAATAATACTATTTTTTCAAGAGCTACAAAAAATCAGCAGTACAATATTTTTTCAAACAAAAAACAAACCCATCCGAAACGATGCATAATATTTTTCAAAAAGTTTCAGCTGAATTGAATGTACTAAATTAGAGAAACAAAGGCATTTCTGCACTTTTTTCATGAAAAATTTGATTTAAGAACAATGCGATTCTTTATTTTCGTTACGTAAGTTCGATCTCTTCTTGACTTTTTTAACTTGTAAAGACAATTTTTGGAACTCAAAATGTACTCAGCAGATAGATATTACTTCAAACTATACAATCAACACAAAAAAAGATTTTCAGTTGTGACAGCAAGTACCCTTAATATCAATCTTTAGCTTCTGTTGTTAAGTTTATATTATAGTAAGAAATATGACTCATAAAAGTTCATTTCATCATGCCACCCTATTTCCTTACTTTGACTAAAATTTGAATTGCCTTTTTATCAGGTATGATAACAGGTATTTCTTGTAGTTCTATGTAACTCATTTTCCAATCAACCTCATAAATACCAAGAAATGAAATTTCTGTAACAAATAAAATACGTCTAAAATAAGAAATAAACTTCGCAGAAGTCTTGAAAGACAAAAAATAAACAGAAGAGCTCTACTTTGAAGTAGCTATGAGCCAACTCAATGGACTTTCCGAACATGCAATATGAGCAACATAGGTATCCGTCTTTGCATATCGTCTATTTTCAAGTCGCTGAAATTAGAAGAGAACTAATGAAAGAAAGCTAGCATAATATTTTTTTGTTTGTTTCACATTCAAAATATATAAACCCATCGCTTCATGAGGAATATATGGACGAACAAGACCGTCACGACCAACATGACGCGGATATCGAACACGACGAACAACTTTTTCTTGGGTAGCCGTACTACAAGAAAAAAGAAAAGATACCATTGTTCGATGTAACTATCATTTCTGATCGTACCGTTTAACTAAATCAAGTGAAGTACTAGCAAAATCAACAATACCCCCAGTGGGTTGTGCTACGAGACCCAATAAACCTTTTCCTAAACCTTTCACCAAACCTGATGCACCACCGTGCACTGCACCAGTTACTGGTTTTGTAACGACACCAGTGACACCTTTGACAAATCCCTATTTATAAACATTAAATATAAATCAATATTTTAAGATAGTTGTGTAAATGGAATCTATTTAAAATTAAAATAATCTCGAAAAGTTTAACACTTTTATCGAGACTAAATTCACAGACTTTGTAATTGCAATTTCCTTAATACGGAATTGAAGTATCAAGCATGGGAATGTAGTTAATAAAAGACACTCATTATATATTTCCATACCAAGACACTTCCGCACACCGCATGTTACGCGTGACCCTATCGTGCTGACACTTACACTCAAAATGATTTTTTCTCTTCTGTTTGTGTTAAGGTAATCATCGGAATACGGGTGTGACTGCTTAAGTAAAGAGAAGACACGAATACACAACCGTATCTATACCCACAGCTGCACCCACACCCATACTTTACATTTCAAATATTATCATAAAGACTTGTACATATCTTTTGTCATTGCCTTAGAAAATAGATTAAGTAATATCTCAAGCATTATATCCATATTGTAAAGCTGAACATAAATTACGATTGAATACATGCTGATGTAAACATACCATAACTACATTCTTTCCGCCGACAGCAATATCTGTAACTGCATTGGCTGCTGGTTCTCTACGACGAATACGTGAAGCTTTGTATTCGTCATCAAATGTAAGTGTTGCTAAACTTTTTCCAATCACACCAGTTATTCTTGAAACTGCACCAGCAGCAGTGCCGACAGTTGAGCCGACCAATGTTAAAACACCAGTAGCCATACCTTCAGCAAATTCCAATGGACCTTCGATTGCACCCTAAATAATTCGAACCAAATAATAAACAAAGAAAAAAAAATAAGAATCAGTGAAACTAACTTTGTATGGCTCATAAAATAATGATTCTACTCCTTCAGCTATTCCTCGAATAATACCAAGTGGGTTACCTAATACATCCAAACCAAGTATAAGAACATGAATTTGTTTAAAAAATTGATTTTGATAATGCGCTGACACTTCATTTTTCAACTTAGTTACAGTAAATCGATCGAATGATCTTTCATAGAAACCCAATCTAATTGTACATTCAGAACAAGTGAGTTCAATTAATTAGCTTCAAACAATACTTTTACCTGAGAACAACATCTTTTACTTCGGCGACATTCAACGTTCGCAAGAGAAATCCAACAAGCGGATATTCAGCAAACAATTCTTCATTCGCTTTTGATCCATGCATTGAAAAACTAACATGAATCTGTCGTATGATGAAAAGGTCAAATTAAAAAAAAATCTGTAGGAATTTTAAACAGATACTTTAAGTGGTGATAAATGAATGTTGTTAAAGTACATTTGTGTTTCACCCATTGGAGTATCAGTTTGTACTTTAATAATATCTTGAAGTGACTTGTTAATATGTTCTAAATCTGTATCCATATTGATCATCGATATCATTGTATTCTGTAATGATATCCAATTAGAAAATGTATAAAACAGTCGTTCGTTTCATTGAAAGAAAATAGAAGGAACCCAATAACCGATAAAATCGGCTTCCAACAAAAAAATTAGTTCTATCATGTCGAGCTTTCATTCAAGATGCTCTAACGTGATCCCTAGTAGAATTAGACCTATAACACTTGTTTGTGCTATGCAGTGCATAGTCCTAATATGCCCTAGTTTCGAGTTTTGTTTAGATTGTTCAGTGAAATCGTGTGCCAACACTATCTAATATCATTACCCGCTGGGCTAGCTTTTGCAGGGTTTGATAGTACTCTTTAAGTCCGTCAAAATGGTATAAAAAAGCATCGAGGAAAAAATATTGGTCATATAAAAAAGTTCCAAGGAAACTATTCTAGAGATATGTTTTATTTTGCTTAATATTTAGTAGATATCGATTATAAACATACAGCTTAAATAAAATCTAATATAAAATTCTAAATCAGTATCGAAAACTGAATAGACTTACATGCATGTCAAAAATTTTTGCAATATTTTTTTTTTGTGGAAAAATTCGCTTACGGTCCCCTTAGGGTTGGGTCAAAAATGAATTTCATCAAAAAGTTATGTGAACAAGTGCTAATCAAGTTCTACGGTGATAAAATTACAATAGAACTCCAAATAGCAGATGAATAAATGATAAAAGCTGAATTGTCATGCAATTCATGTTTTAGACTGAATTCAGAAGGCAACCAGGGATTAATTTTCTTGAAGACAAAAAAAGAATTCGAAAATTCTTGAAATACATGTAAGTCTAATCAGTTATAGATGCTGATTTAAAATGTCATATTAAGTTTTATTCAAATTGTATGTTTACAATCGAAATCAATCGAATATTAGTCAACAAATTCATAAAATCATATCTGAATAATAGTCTTCTTGGAATTTGTGTGTGAACAGTGTTTTTTCCTTAATGTTTTTATACAATTTTGAAGCCCTTGAAAAGTGCTATTGAACCATATGAAAATAGTCCGATTGTTCTTGAAATGAGTAAATAAAAGATACTTATTATCATCAACAATCGGATTCAATGTAGACGTGACACTCATTGACTAGTTTAGTTAACCTGTGCACAGCATCAATAAATGCTATATGAAGAATTTTATCAGAACTCAGTTTTGGACGCATTCCGTGATAGTTTGACATAAAAGAAATCAAATTTCTCAAGAGGGATCATTTTCAACATTTATCAATGTTCCTTCTTTCCAATCGACGTTAACTCTAGTAGAAGAACCCTTTTTTAAAGATTCATTTTGTCAGTAAGTCATATCCACAAAAAAATGATTAAAAATTCTCGATAGAATAAAAATTATATAGAGATAAAACAAACCTTTTCTTGTCTAAAGAAAGCAAGAATAGCTAAAATTAAACCTTGATCAACTCGAAGTACAAATTCTTGAACAAGTAATTTGCAATATCTAAATCATCAATTTATGTTTATATGTTTGACTGTTCATTTATGGTTAAATATAACTTACTGAAAATGCATTATGTTTGATTGTAATGTTTTTGATTCGTAAATACTTAATTCAATAAATGGTTTTTCAGCTAAAAGAAAAGAAAAAAACAGACACGTATTTAACTTTAATTTGTCTCTTTTTTATAATTAATCTATTACTAATATCAGAGTCTGCTGTTTTAGATAATATTGGATAGAGAATACTGGGAAAATTGGTACACTCCAGTTGATTATCAATTTGAATATGATTAATACAAGTATAAAAAGCTGCATTAGTCATTGACCATGTATATTCAATCCATAATCCATCAAGTGATTTTCGTTTAGCTAATTTATGTTCGCCTTTTTGATTGACTAATTCAGCAGCATTTTCATAAAAAATAACTTCCTGTTAAATGTACAGAGAAGTTCATAAAAAAAAAGCTACAAAATAAGAAACATACACGATATTCACACATTTGATATTTCGTTTGATGAAGAGTTGCATCATTCGGATTTTGTTCTACTAGTTGTAGGTGTATTTTATATAATTCTTCTAAATGTGTTTGCATATCATGTGAAAATGGTTTCACTCGAGATTTTCTCATTTGAACCCAAATAAGTTTTGACTTTTTAATACTAATATAAAGAAGTTCTTCTCGTTTAATATCATTTACAATTGATAGACCAACATCAGAAATTCCAAGTTGAAGACGTCGACAGATAGATTGAGTTGAAGATGGTATCTATGTTGAATGAATTGAAACAAACAAATTACTTTACGATAGATTCTCTCAAACTATATAATTCTTTTCTACCTGAGATTATGTTCAATAAATAAGACTTACTGATCAAATATTCTTCGATGATTTAATTTTCAGACACCATTCGACTGTGCATTATGGCTACTAGTAACTCTCGGTGAGACTAAGAAAATCTTAAAAGGACTCCGATCCACCACCTACTATTGAAAAGTTATGGCCATTTTAATGAATTTTTTACTGAGTAAGTCATTTCCGAAAAATCCAAAATAAAGACTGTCGAGATGAAATTATGTCTATAGGTACGTTCAAAAGTTACTAGATAGTATTGAGTAAACCGCTATGTTTTTAGATATTGAATATATCGAGAAAAACATGTTCGTTTTCGTTGAGACTGTCAAGAGTATCTAATGGCTATCAAATGTATCCATAGACATAATTTCAACTCGACACTCTGTGTTTTGAATTCTTCAAAAATACCTTGCACTCAGTAAAAATATCATTTACATGGCCATAACTTTTCAATAGTAGGTTATGAGCTCGAATCTTTTTAAGATTTTCTTAATCTCATCAAAACTTAGTAGTAACCATAATACAAAGTTAAATGGTATCCGATAGTTGAATATGTTTCGTCGTAAGTTTCTTAGACAGTCGTCAAAGCAATAGACTTTCATAATAAAAAATTGTTCACGCAATTTTCTGCATGTTTAAAATGTGAAACATGACATAGCTGTTCTTGCTAATTACATAAAGATTGTTTTATTCTATCTATGTTTTTGACATATGCTACGTGGAGAGAGAGGATCCAAACTCTTATCCTTATACTTCGACACTCCTTTTGGATTATAGATGTGCTGTTTCAGTAAATTGTTCGCCAAAAACTAACACTGACGTTCAATAACAGTTTAACTATTATATGCACAAGTTATATTATTTTTTATTTCTAATACGTATGTTTCTTATGAGTAGATCTCAGCTAGTTTAAACTCACCAGAGAAGTACTACAATTGATATCCATCTTTGGACTTCATTTTATTATGTCTATAAATAGGTTCCAGTGAGACTAAAAAAAATCCAAACAGCATCGATGCTAATGACTTTTCGATCCCGAAATGTAGAAAATGCTATGATGAAATAAGGTTTCATTTTTATCTTTCAGCTTTTTCCAATTATTGTTCAAAATATCATCATGATAACTTGGAAATAAACACATGTAAAACAAATAATATTGCCTGAGTCTTCGGATTATCCCACTATGATAATGAATAATCTATTATCCATCTTAAAAAAAATGCGGTTGAGCATTTTTTTAATAACTTTTGATAGAAACTAGATAGAGGGATGCGGTTTTCACCATAACGAAGACAAGACCGGGGCATATAATATGTGCTAAAATCCTATTGGTTGGTAATGGACCAATCAAATATATTCTCAGTGAACATTTTGAACTCGTTATTCTGAACTCATTTCGCAACTTTACTGAATTATGAATTTACTTGTTTTATAGGAAAAATTGTTCTCTATCGATCTGCGCAAGGTCGACCTTTCTAGCTGACTCCGTTGGAGAGTTATATGATTTTTTCTGAGATCCCTAATTTTAGCAAATTGGCCTGGGATCAGCCGAAAAGCGATTTAGGATGGAATAATTCATCATGCTGAGTCGAATGATGATGTTTTTTTTCGGATTCGAAACGATCTGATGGTATTATTTAAGAATTTTCAAAATTTCACTAAATCTACCGCTATATATCAAATGAGTCGACATTTATGAAATATTGATATAACTGTGTCAGATCATTTCGAATCCGAAAAAAACACATCACCATTCGACTCAGCATGAGGAATTATCCCATCCTAAATCGCTTTTCGGGTGATTCCAGGCCAATTTGCTAAAATTAGGGGTCTCAGAAAAAATCTTATAACTCTCCAACGGAGTCAGCTAGAAAGGTCGGCCTTGCGCAGATCGGTAGAGAACAATTTTTCCTATAAAACAAGTAAATTCATAATTCAGTAAAGTTGCGAAAGAGTTCAGAATAACGAGTTCAAAATGTTCACTGAGAATATATTTGATTGGACCATTACCAACCAATAGAATTTTAGCACATATTATATGCCCCGGTCTTGTCTTTGTAATGGTGAAAACCGCACCCCTCTATCTAGTTTCTATCAAAAGTTATTAAAAAAATGCTCAACCGCCTTTTTTTTGAAAATGGATAATAGTCTCTAATAGTTTTTTCAATGCATGAAAAAATTAAAATGATACGACACTTAAGTCAGACATGAAAGGGTAAGTAGTTTTATGTTAGTAATACTCAACCCGCAAATGACGAAAACATAGCATTTTTTCATACCGTGAAAAGTAGATTAAATCAGGAGTTCGACGTGTCTTTTCATTACATAGCAACGAACTGGATGAAAAACAAACTTTCACGACATTGAAAATTACCATGATGAATCTCTCGATATCCATTTATAGACCGTATGTATTGAACGAGTTTGAGAAAGAGAAGTGCAATTGTTTGAGAATCAACGAATGATAACTAATTTGACAACACCATTTCGATCTCATATTTTTCGTTAAGATCAAGATTAGTGTGTTATGGATTGACGTTTTTTATGGATTCGGATCCGAGAAAAGCTAAACTTCTCGAACTGGGCCTGGATCCACAACTTTCTAATTGAAATATTATAATTAAATATCTCAAGAGTGAAAAACCATAAACATATATTATTTTAGTGTTTTCTTAATCTTACTGAGACCTACTTTAACCGAGAAGATGAAGTCGAAATACATCGAGGTACTTTTCCTCCTGAGCTTAAATTATCTGAAGTTTAATAACAAGTCGTCTATGTATGAGAATTAAAAATAATGTTAATTTAATGCTGAAATCTTAACTAACATTAATGAATTCTAGGGCTACATAATACTAAAGCATTTGGTTTAATCTTAATAATAATAATGCTTAATTATTAGAAACAGTATTGATTCATGTTAATACTAATTCTGAAACTATAAGACGAGGAAAAAAATCTGTTTTTACTCTTTTTTTAATAGCGAATAATTAAGTCGTTAATGATTCATAGTAAAAATTTATGATATTGAATTATTTTATGAGAAATATTTCAAAAGGTGTATTCATTATAATATGTTTAAATACGTACATTTAATGTGGCTCCAATAATCTGGTCATCGTACGAGAAAAGTAATACAGTTTGAACACCATCAATGAATACAACATAGCTGACAATACCATGATTTTCACTTATATCAAGATCACCACGATGAGGCTATAGAAAAAAAGAGAATAATAATATATACTAGGTTGGCAAAACAATATCTTAACATTTATGGTGCTGAAGATAATTGAGAAGATGGATATTTAATAAAACTACACTACATTGAAAAGGATATCGTTCTTAGCGGACTATCATCAACAATAAAAATGTAACAAGTAGAAAATATATACCATTGATTCTAAGTCACTTGTTATTATGGAATTTGCACTTATCAAATAGTCACCCAGTTTATGAATCTATATATATATGAGAAAAAATTTTCAGCACAGCCTCTTTGCAACTCAAATGTTTTATTTATGTATTCCGAAGAGATTTTTTTCTTTTTTATTGGAGTTCTATTTTTTGTGTGCCTTGTTGCTATCCATTTTCTTATTACGTTTTCTCTTAATTTCACATTATTATTATTTTAACCATTGATTTAACTGTCAAATAAGCCTGCTATACATATCCATTATATCTACAGTAGGTCTTAACATACAATTATATACAATGCATCATCAATCATCATGGTTGTTAGAATATTGACAAGCGTATTGCAGTTATTCAAATTTCGAGGAAGGCTTTGGAATGTTTTAGAATAGTCGAAGTATTGCTGTGAATGCGCCTTTTCCCGTGACTTAGGAATTTGGACGGGGGATGGGGGAGGCTGATTCTTGCTGTCCTCAATCATTATAGAAACGTACCCAATGATAATGGGTCGTCCACCTTTCCCGATCACCATGAGGGTGGAGCTGCAAAACCTTCACTTAGAACTTATACTGATTGCATTTTTTTCCGCAAAGCATACTGTGAGTTTCCAAAAAAACGAATGAAACTCTACTACAAAGGAAAGTGCTAACTTACATTGAGTTCAATCGTTTTCGATTTGTCATTGCAAGTAACAATCATCTCACGTGGTTTTAACGGATCCATCCATGTATAATAGACAAAATGTTTTGGTACTAAATATTGAGTTGTCCTATAATTAAAAAAAGACAAAACATTCTAGAGAAAAAAGAAAAGTGACCTACACATCATTCTTTTGAACAAACGAAATTAATTGATCATGTGTATGATTGATAAGCAATACGGGTGCGTCACCTTGTTTATAATCACTAAAAATCACTCGCACACCATCAAAATCAGTGGCAATAACTTCTACAAAAATAACTAAACGTTCTTCATCATTCATATACAATAATGTCTGATGTTTTTTATTGATTGAAAATGCTTTTGATTTCTTTTGATTATGTGCATAACGAACATGCATTGAACCTTCTTTGGCATTTTGTGGCCAAAAAGGAATAACCTATAAATATGCATCAATGATAATACAAGTTTATATTTCTATGAACTAATATATACTCCATCATGTTCCACGAAAATCCATTGATCTTGTTCTTTACCCATTAAAGTTTCAACGATTTCAATAGGAATCTAAAGAGAGAAAAAGGGTTTTACATAGAATCAAGAATCAAATCATCGTACTGAAGTTCGGTTGATAATAACCATAGCTGGTGACAACGTAACAATTTTTGTTAAGCCAAATGAACTTGTTGTTATATCAACACAAATCTATACAAAAGAATTAATTTAATTTTATCTCATATATTATATAAAACATATCGAACTTTAATCTAACATATAACACATGACTACTAACAGGTGAAATCTCTCAACTGATAAATGGTTTTTGAGTCGCAACCATGTAAATCATGTATATCCTCATAAGTTATGAATATCCCTAAGAGTTCGTGCTGTTGGCTAATTGTTGACGAGATACTCTATTTTTTTTTAGTGTAACGCCGTAGTTTCTCTTAGAAACACCAAAACAAAAAAATTGATTTCCGAAATTCTACTTAAAATTTTGTTCAAAGATAGGTTTTAACCGGAATAATTTGTTGTGGAAATTTTAGATTGCTTAAACTGCTAGAATATCGAATCCAAATGAACGATATAAAGGAGGTGCTTTTATCATAACTATATCTTAAGACATGAATGACGAAAAGATCTAACACTTACATGATTAACTATTATTTTTAAAGGCATAGACTTGCGAAAAATATCAAATTGATATTCAAAAATCAGCTTTTTCTACGTTCCTGAGGGGAACCACGACTTTCATGCAAAAAATACAATAAACGAGCAATTATAAGCTAACAACAAAACATCTCATCAGTGTATTCATAATTCATTAGGCTCAATATGATGCACTTTGTCGGACTAGAGATGCGTATGATCAAGTTTTTCTGATCCCGATTTTATTCATAGTCCCAGTAACTCTGATGTCGGCCCCGTTCTAGTACAGTTTTATATTTTGATTCCGGAATCTCTAATTCGAACTCAAAAGTGATTAATATTGGAGAACTTCGTTCATATGAGAAAACATTTGTTGAAAATTTTTGTTCTAATTCTTCAATAATTTGATGATTTTAACATGTCGAATTTTCAGCTATGATTAAACATCTTAAAGATTCTTAATCACCATATATGTTTTATCATTGGGTCCTTTGCAACTGGCCATTCCTATACTTTTGATAACATCAAGTGAAAACTTTTCTGACCAATATTTCATAGAATCGTCTTGTGTTACACCATACAACCGAATTTGGCCCTGGAAGGAAATCGAGGAAAATAAGTTAGACTTATTTAATTGATAGTATACTTTTTCACTTGTATCACTTTTATATTTCTCCGGGCAGGCAAGATGTGAATTTTCCGTATTTTTAATAAATATTCCATCATTACCGATCTAAATATAAAATTGATTGGAATTATTAAACGAAAAAAGAATAAATACAATTACAAACTCGAAATTCAAGTTTAAGATCAGTATGATTAATAATCCAGAATGGTGCATATAATGATAAACGATATGACTCATGAAATAAATCCACATGTAGAACCATTCGCTAGTAGAATACATCAAATTAATACGAGAATGCTTCGTAGCACAATCTCTTTTGAGATCACAATGTGGAACTCACATGTGTTCTTTAGCCTCATTATACAAAAAATTGCACTATTTAGGACTTTGGCAAATGTATTCCAACCATTTAAATTTCGAGAAAAACTTTGGAATTTTCTAGAACAGCTGAAGTCTTGCTGGTGTGCCTTTTTCTTTGCTAAGGAACGCTGAGAAAAGTGTATGTTGCCTGTTGTTCTTGGGTGCTATCGAAATGTGTCTCATGAGCGTTAGCCTTGCCCTCCGTTGTTCTGACGGGAAAACCGAAAAACATTGACTTAAAACTTACAATCACAATAGTTTTCTTCGAAAAACATAATGTGAGTTCCACAAAAATGAATATTCTTAATCCTTACTAAAATTTGTTGTTTATTGGGACATGCAGCATTACAGAAAGTAATAACTCGTTCACTAGGATCACTTTTTTTTCTTATTCCTAAATCAATAGGGTCTGAGATCCATTCAACTTCATTGTAAAATGGAATCTTAAACCAAACAAAGAAACAAGCAATCGAATATATGTTCAAGAAAGAATTTAACTTTACATACAATAAATCTCAATATAGAATTTTTGCCACCAGATGTAATTAATTGTAATTGACTCGGTTTAAGATAAATTTGTTCCAAATTCTAATCCAAAGAAAAATATAGTTACTAATCAAAATTGTTTTTTTTTTTACTTACATTAATAGAACATTGAATATCAATTGGTAAAAGATTGGTTAGATGAATAGTTGAATGAATATAAATATTATATGATACTCGCTCAAGTTGATCTGTATTCTCTAAATAAGCTTCTTTCGCTTCTCTATATACCTATAATCAACAAATTATAATAGAAAGAAGATTCTTTTTGTTTTAAATTATGATATATACAAGTAAATGGATGATTTTGCCATTTTTTAATCGTAATTTATTCTCTTGAATCATTGTCAACATCCAATGATATTCAAAAAAGTCACTGATTGATTCATTATGATCATTTCTATGAAAGTATATGTATAAAGAGTTCTGGACCAAATTTATGTGAATAAGATAGTTTTGATCTTTTTTCTCTAATGCTAAATATTCAGTTCAAATCCAAATTGTAATTTGAATATTCTATGACGTTTTCTATCAAATACCTTTTATAACAAGATTTTATAGATGAACAATGACAGTAGGATTTCAGAACAACCGAAAATGAAAGTTCTCTTATTACAGGTGGTTCTTCGAAAATTATTTTTCATCATAAAAAACACAAAATAGTGAATGAATGGTCGCCGCATAGTCTATGATATTCGCTGTAAAAGTAGCAAGCATCACAAAAAATAGCAAAATTTAACAAAGAAGTCGGCTAAAAAATACTTATTTTCTCATCTTTTGTGATATTTGCTACTTTTAAAGCGAAAATCGACGTAGTGACGTAACCCGATGGACCTCAGTTCGTCGACGTCCATCATAAGTTTTCCTTGAACCTTTTCGAGAGATACGGCCTGATCAGACTGAGTTCCCTCTACAACGTTTTACTGGTTACGGCATGTGGAAATTACGGCGACTACTTATTCACAATTTTGTATTATTTAAAATAACACTAGTTTCTAGAAAGCTATCGGCAATCTGAAAGCTTCTCTTTTCACTTGTTCAAAGGTCTTAATCTTCATTGGATATTTAAAGTATGAATTAGATTTGAGCTGTGTACTAAAAAGGGAACTACCTGAAGTAATACGTGCTGTTTCAGCTCATATTGAGTCAAAAAGGAGGTCTCAGTAAAACTAAGAATAGTTTACAGAGATTCATACCCATTGGCTTTTGAAGTCAAGTTATGATCGTTTTAGTGAATTTTCAACCCATAGGTGGTTGTAATAACTTTAGAAATATTCCGAAATTTTCAGCCGAAAAGAGAATATTCTTTTATCAAGATATTGATTTCCCGAAATTAGTCGCTTGCAACACATATGTCACAAAATTCAATATCTCGATAAACAATTTTCTTTTTGATTGAAACTTGCAGGATATTTCAAAGATCATTAGACTTGTCCATAAGCAAAATTGCAGGTTTAGAATTTCATTATTTGAGTTTCCTATAAGTACCTAAATACGAGGAGAAAACTCGCTAAAATGTTCATAATTCGACTTTAGAGCCTCATGGGCACGAATCTTTGCAAGTTTTGTCTAGTCCTATAGAGATCTCTTTTTGGGCTTAATATGAGCTCGAAGAGTAGGGATCAGTTTGAACAGTTGTTTCATTAGCATCAGAGACAAAAACCAATAAAAAATATCTGGTGATTTTAATGTTGATTCAGCATTATCTACTCCTTTTTCATACTCATCAACGCCAATAAAAATCGATAGATTCGAATTTTTATAAAGAAGATCAATAGGAACATAATAATATTCATTAATTTCAATTCGATGATTAGATTTTTCTGTCTTTGAATCAAAATCTAGTATAACTATTGGTAATGTTGTATTATTATATATCTTAAATAAAACAAAACAATAATAATAATTATCATTTTAAAACTTCATAAAATAACAAACTTTGACAACGGAACTAAGAATTATGCGTCGACAATTATTATGTATTTGAGTATCACAAAGTAATTGAATCGGAAATATTGGAATCAATGATGGCTTTAAATCATATATACGTTGCCATGTTCGACTAATATTTATCAATTTATTACTATCATAAATCTAAATTTTACTATGAAAATAAATAAAGAAAAATAATAATAATAATTCACTTGAACAGAAAATTCTTGTCGATTTTTAGAGGTTTGTTCTTCAATAACAGAAAGTCGATAAATTGATGATAAACGTTCAACAGATGCATTTAATGGAATCGTTTCATTTTGTGAGATAACTTTTGAAGTCCACGATATATTATCAGTAAACTTAAGAATATCAAAGAGAAAAAATTAAATCGAAATTTTTTGTATTTGAAAATAAAATTACTTCGAGACCATTTAGATTATCCATAAAAATAATTTGTCCTGTTAAATTTACTAATGATAACATCGATTCATTATCATCGATATTTTTTTTGGGTAAACGTTGATTATAAATATCATTAAATAAAGAAGATAAATGTTCAATAAGCTCAAAACCTGTTTTTGTTATAGTAATATTTAATAATTGTTGAGCTTGAATTGAAATTAATTGTTTAGCATTGAGACCAGAAACTTTTTTTTGTTGCTGTTGTTTAGTATTCGTCAATGATAATAATTCAAAACGATCAGATATTGGAAATAACTAAACGGATATATTATCAAATCATTTTTATTACATAATAATCCGAAGATTTTTAATTTCATCTTTCATAAAAATATGTTAGACAGATATGTATGAATAAAAATAAATTAAAAGTTCAAAATAAATTTAACCATTATTATTTGCTATAAAAAAATAAAGGGAAACTAAGACTTACAGGTGTTATTGAACATGTGATCTTCCATGGTAAAAGACGTGTTTTATTTTCATCAAATGTCGGTTCAATAAGAGGTTCCCATGCAAGAGTATGCTCATTGTATAAAGCTGCTTCAATATTCATTGTCAATGAAGCAGTCATCTGAAACAATAAATAATAGATATATTCTAACATATCTCAATAAAGATTGCATACCTGATCGGACCAATTTTTAACTTCAATCTCCCAATTCGATAGACAAATTGCAGCGACTGATTTTGTTACTGAACCAAAACCAACATTAAGTTTTATTTCCATAGTTGTTAATGCTAAAACAAGCTAATTGAATAAAAGACAAAATGCATTAACCAAAACAATTTAGATAAATTAGCTATATACTTGTTGGAAAAGACAACTTTTATCTTTCTTCTTCTTATTTTCAACACGAGAGTTTTTCTCTGATGGAATATCAATAGTGTCTTCTAAATATAATCATTAGTTTACTATATTAAAAAAGTCAAATGAAATTATACCTTTCAAATACCAAAAATCAGATTCGTTAATTGGTTTTGGATTAAACATTGTTTGAACATCGAATTTTTCTTGTTTATTTGTTGGCTAAATAACATATAAAAAAGTTTTAATTATAATTATAATAATCATAAATAATATATATATATATCTACTTGATGTTTATTTAACGAACTAGTAACACCAATAAGTATACGAGCAGCAGCTGGTGTAATGTTAATAATAATATGTGTAAAACGAACATCAACTTTTTGTTGCTCTGAATCGATCATTATCGTTAAATCCACTTTGGCTGGTTGTAAAATCTAAAAAATAATGAGACTCAAGAAAAAAACGACAAGACACATTCGTTCATTTTTTTTACTCGATATTTAACTTTCGAAGATTTCAGTTCAGCGAAATTCGAACTATAGATAGTTAAATCATTTAATGTACTAAATAGTTTTGTATCATCTCCAACGTTAATCGCACGCATATTAAGGGCAAACTAAAATTTAAATAGAATAATTCTATTTTCTGCTATGATTTATCTTACATTTAGTACAAGACAATTTGAATTAGAATTATGTTGGTCTTCGAGTAAAATTATTTCAGGATTTTTAACAAGAATGTCAATTCTAGTTTCAACATCAGTATTAATAGTTTCAATCGAGGATAATTTAGAAGTTGCCATTGTAGTATGACTATGATTCGGTTCATATTTTTTAGATATATCCTTATTTTGAAGATCATTATTAGGTTTCATCATTTCTATTGCTGGATTTTGTGATCTATTTTTATCATTTATCGGCAAGTTTGACATGAAAAAATCTTGTAATATCATCAAATAATCTAATTTAATACAAATATAAAGACTTTCCAATTGAACATTTACTATAATGATAAACCGAAAAAAAAATCTTTATTAATGATTTATTAAATTTATTTACTTTTTTGTCGAGCTATTAAGTATGTTTGATCTTTTGGTTGAAATTCTAAAGTAGCTATAAGCATGTACGCATTTGGATCAACAGTAAAATGTCGATCCATCATATGTACAACAGCATCTGCTTGATGTGTTTCTCGTAGATCATCAAATAGAAAGTTTTTTACACGTGCTACGACTTTATAGCTTGAATTTGAATGTTGTCGAAAGATAACTTCGAATATATCAACTTCTACATTAGCTAATTTCAAACTTTCTTCATGTTTTACATGACGATTAATCTATATTTAATATAAGAGTGACGTAAATAATAAAAGATACGAAGCAAAACGAACCAAATTTGATTCACCCAGATAAAGAGTTAGTGCAAGTTTCTTGATTGTAGCATGAACTTTAATTTTTTCAAGTATTTGACCAATCTGCCATTCTGAAAAAAAAAAACAAATAAATATGTTTAATATCATATTCTCTTTTATTTCCACAATAATTGACTCTAAAAAGCAGATAGTTTTATGATCGAACAAATATGATTAATATCTAATTATTGAAATTATCAAACCTTTTTGTTTTTTAATAACAGCATTTCGTAAAGCATCTTCTTCTCGTTTTTGTTGCTCTTGTCGATAATGATATTGTTCACGAATAACAACATTTGTTATTGTTTGATCTTGAAAATTTTCCATCAAAATTTTCATTACACATAAATAATCATTTTTAGCTAATTGAAACTGAAAGAAAAAAATATATTCAATTATGATTATTAAATAGCCTACATGAATAAAATCCCATTGCATTTTAAGCGAAATATATGCTTCAGTTTTTATTTTTTCAGGATATAAAAGTCTATCAATATCGATTTTTAAATTTGCACATTCGAGTAGAATGATTTCACTTTGTATTTCATTATTTTTATTGAGTTTAACTCGACTAGCACGAACATTTTCAATGTTAACTTGTTGTTGTTCAACAAGAAATGTTTTTGGGTCATCAATAAATTTTGTTTCTAATATTAATTTTCCTAAATCAAGGAATAATGCTTCATCTGAATAGGCATTTATGGGAACAATAATATTTGGTGCATTAAATGTAGCATTTAGACGTAATTTAAATGCTTGATTTTGTAAATTTTGTATTTGTTCATAAATAGCATCAGTTTGATATTGACTAAGTTCAAGTGCTGCTTTTGAGATATTCAATGTGTCAAGAAATCCCTATATTATCGTTGATTAGATAAAGATATTGTGAATATGTTTGATAACTTACCATTATTTGATCGATATGTTTATAAAGAAATAATATGTTTGCCTTGGCAAAATTAATTTTGACACTACAGTCGACATCATCAAGGGTTTTTGTATGTTTTTTAGGATAGTTAAAGAGAACCATAGAAACTGATAGTAATTCATTGTCTCCACTTTGTTGCGAAATAATCTAAACAAATAGATGTATGTTCAACCAATCATATGATCAGTCGAATCATTTCATATTTCCTCAGTCAAATATCAACAATGAACAGAAAACAAAGACAAAAATGAGATACTAATAAGGACGATCCTATTAGTCTTGAACAACGCTATGCTATTGAGCCCAAGAAAGTTTTCTTCCTTTGAAATCTTCGTTAAACGTGAACCTCTTTTTCAAATGAAACATATTATTTATCATATCAAGAATGAGCTACGAAATTTAAATAGAAGAAATTGAAGTGCTGAAGTATGTAAGGTAGAATATTAAACTCTTCCCCATAGACTATGGCAGGCATCTTAATAACACTCATTGCCCCTCGTTATAGGTATACGAACTATTTATCGCATTTCTGCAGGATTAAGTAAAACAAAATGGTAAAGAAATGCGCTCAAAAATAGATAGGATCATGCAAGGATTATGCTGAAAGCTTTTTACATTTATATTGGAATTAATCGATTCAGAGTCTAAGATGAAACAGATTAAATTGTAAGACTTCATTTTTAAATAATATTGAAAGTTTACCTTTCGAAATCGTGCATCCACATGAGGATCAAACATATAAAAATCGGTAAGAATTAAATTGACAAATGTTTCATTAGATGTATTATGCATATTGGCTTTGACACCTTTACACAAAAAAAAATCTCAAAGGAAAAATTAGAAAAAGATCAAACCATGAACATAAATATCAAACATTTGAGTATCCATGGTTGCAATAACAATATGAAATTCTTCTAAATTAGCTTCGATTTCGATTGTGCTTGCAGATGATAGACCTTAAATAGAAATAAAAATCAATATAATATTCACATAGAAAATTCTTACGATTTGTTTTAACAAATTTTCCGATAGTAGACATTGTTTTATTTTCTTCAGATATTTTTCCAAGTAATTGTTCTTTTTTAATTTGTTCTTCAAATATATCTGTTGGCCATTTTTGCATGATATTATCTTGAAACTTCATGATGGATAATAATGCTTCTAATTGTAATGTAACAATCAGTTTGCTCAAATGTATTCGAACTTTATTTTCAAGTCCATCATATTTCGACGATGTAAACAATGGATTATCTAATGATGTATGCAAAATATGTATGCTAACTAATTTCTTTGAATTTATTTTATCGATAATTTTATTTTCTTCATGTTGAGCAGCAAGAAAACGAAGATTGTGATTATCTTTTGTTATGAACTGTTCATGATAAATAATCAAATCATCTAGTGATGCTTGGAATTCTATGTCAAATGTTTTGACGAATGTGTGTACATACATTGATACAAATGAAATACGAAGAAATGGATAATCTTTATCTTCTTTTTCTTCTTCGAGAAGAAGATCGATCTAAATAATGAGTGTAAGTTTTTTTGATTTGTTATAAAAAAGTGAATCATGAAACCATGTTACGCAACTTTTTATTCTCTACAAAAGGTATTTTCGAGACGAAACATTATTCACATTTAATAAGTACGACATTTCGAATCAGCGTGAAAAATTATATTGAATCAAATACTTTTTAGAGATTCTTTTTTCTACAATAGACTGACATACGGGAGATCACTTGACAAAATTTTAATAAAATACAGCTGTCGAAGACTACAGGTGAGTTTTTCATGGGAAAAAAACATTCTCTAAAATGTATTTCGTTTAATGTAGTTATTCACGCTGGTTTCGAAAGTCGTATTTATTTTGCTTTACAATTGTAGCATGGTAATGAAAACTGCTGACACTTTTTTCTACTGAAAAATTATTCTGTAGGAAAGAGAGCCATGAACCCCCTTACGCCCTGAAAATATTCTCTATTTTTGAATATTTTCAGCCCTTTTATACAAAATAAAAAATTGCATAACACATGTAAAATTCAACTTGGAGCTTTGCTATTCTGAATATGGACAGAAGAGAGATTGTTCTCGAATGGGGTATTTTAGATTCGTCAAAGCAGGCATTTTTCATTCATGTTGGCCTTATGATACTTGAGTCTATCGACATTATAAATAGCTCATTTTGTTTAGTTATTAATTCTCTTTTTTTAGTATCAGTCATAAAAATTTGAATAATTCATTGAAATGAAAACGAGCACAACTTGTATAGGGTATTGTTTGCTGTTTTTCTCATCAGGACATGATACTGGGAGAAAATCGGTATTGGCTAACTTTTGAAAGACAGAGTATTGGAAACTTCAATTTTGGAATTGATGGTTTCAGACATCGATGCATTAAATGCACAAAAAATAATTATTATCGAGTGCCGTGCACATTAGAAAGTATCATAATGCTTCTCTTAATAATTACTTGTGAAATTTTAAAATTAGCTTCAATTTGTGTAAATTGTTCTTCGACTTTGTTTTGAATTTCTTGATTTTCATCAGCCAATTTTTGCAAAACCTTTTTCATAGGTGTCATATTTTCAATTGTCTCTAATGTCTGTTGAGTAATATCGATTAGAGGCGTCATCGTCCATAGTTCAGTTTTATTTTCTACGGTTGTTATCGCACGATGTTTTGATTGTGGAAATGAAAGTGATTGAATATGTTTAATAATCTTAAACAAGCGCATATCCGAAATTCGTATATCTACAGTTGAAATTTGTCCAGAAATCTTCCAACTAAAAAAAACATGAAAATAAAAATAAATTTATTTTGAATAACACATACACAGGAAAATTGATATTGTCCGAATAAAGACATTTGAAAAGATTTATAGAGAGTGTTATTGGTTTAATTAAATGCAAATGAGTAGCTTCTTGTTGACGTGCATTGTGCCAATTTTCATCTATACAACTGGACAATAATTTAATCTATTCAAAGCAAGCAAAAAAAACACAATTTACATTTATTAGCATAAAGTAATTGAAATTTTTTTAATTCTAATTGAAATTGAATGTAATTATCCTAGTGGAAAAAATATTAAATCAAATTGAAGAATTAAATTAAAAAATTAAGATCTAACCATTGTTTCTTGGTCACCATTATTAATAATATTGCTTTGTTGCAAAACTAAATGACCCATATCCAAACAAATGGCTGGACAACCACTGAAAGAAAATTATTAAATGAAAATTCAAAAAAGAAAATAGCTTTTCGGGAATCATGTAATCAGTTTTTGGATCATTTTGCTCCTTTTCGGATGACGCAATTTTAAGGGGACTCTCTCTCAATAATTTTTTTAGCCTAAAAATATCCATACTTTTGCAAGAAGTGTTGCATCACAATTTTATTTTAAAAAGAAGATCTTCTTATTTTCAGCTTTCTAGACATTCACTCTTATTGAAATATACAATGCAAGTGTTTTTTATTCTAAAATTCATTTTGTATTCTAATATGTGAATTGTACTAGTGAACATGATTATTATTTAAAGTATATAAAATAAGTTCATTTCAACGTCGATCATCAATGAAAGCAGAAAGAATATCCCGTCTTTCGACTGCCTTGTGGTTTCGAGTGCTATGTAGATGTGAACCTTTTCTTCATTTAGATCCGCAACCAAACGCGCACCTACACAAAAAATCTCGGCTAAATCATTTCTGACAGACTTGGATATTAAAATCTTATCGGTATACCCGGCGATCTGAGGAAAAAAATGGTCTGTACAATCTATATATATATATGTATATAGTTGTGAGACTGTTTTGTCCTTGTAACTGAGCAATTAGCTATTTACTTTAGTCAACCAACGGTCATAGTACCCCCATATTTGGCGAGTCATGTGTATTGGTTACCGAACTAATGGCCTGCTTTTCCTAACTGGCCAATGGTCAGCAAGAGAAATCTGTACACTAGTGTGTTACAGTAGCTATGTGCATTTCAGTATAAGTGTAAGTGTGAGTTTGCTTGTGGATAGTGGTGTAACCAGGAAATCGTGGGTGCCCAGGCAGTGCTCCACAGCCTTTAAAAAAAGTCATTCACAATAGTTAAAATTTTCTCCGATGCTCAATTGAGTCTTTCTACTTTTGCTTTTCTAAAGAAAGAAACAAAACAATCAATCTTTTATTTTACCAAATGAGGTTAAGTCATAAGAAAGAGAAAAATATCAAACAAACAACAGCTATTTAAGAATTATTCGACTGTTCTTATGCTGAATAGCAAACGCATCAATTATCTTTTCATAATCAATGTAAACATCTCCCTCAGTTGCTAGTAATGATAAATCACTGAGCCTATTGTCGGACATACTGTTACGTGCAACAGTTTTAATGTGCTTCATTTTACTAAAAGTTCTTTCTGTTGTGGTTGATGATACTGAAATTGTCATTGCACCAATAAGAAGTGATAGCATACATGGAAATGCTTGTTTTAATGGTAAAATTTCAAAATACAAATTGATCATATTTTTTAGTTTTAATTGTTTCAACATTGGTTTTAGTACTTGAATTTCATTATGTAACAAGTGAATATCAGATTGTAATATTACACGTAAAGCTTTCAATGCTTCTATTTCTAAAAATGTTGGACTATCAGGTGATAGTGATGAAATACTATGAAGAATTTCCATATTTGTTTTCGATAAACGATCATTCATTTCAAGAAGAATGGAATCAATTACTGGATAGAAAACAAATATTCTGTATTTATTTTTACTATCAATTTCCTCACGCTGTCCAATTGTAGATCTAATGAAATAATTTGTAAATCTAGTAGAAGTTGTTTTTATTCTTCTTTCCTTCATTTTAACATTCAAATAGATATTATTTTCAGCAGAAAATTCAGTAATGTTATCGCATAGTTTGAAAAACTCTTCTTCATTTCTAAGGTCACTAATTTGATTAATAACAGAACTAATCAAATAATGAGCTGCACCAAAATCGAGTGGTTTAGCTAGAAAAATAGGAAAAAGGAGGTAAAGTTAACGATTAAGTCAGAAAAGAAAAGACATCTCAGGTCTAAAGGAAAATTCTTACATTTTAATTGATCGGATAGGATTTTGATTTTACCAAGTAGATAATCCAAAATGAAAATAGTGGCAACGAATAATGGTTCTTTCAAAGCTAATAATAAACCACGTGCATCTATCGAACGCTCTGTACCTTCATCTTCTGATTCTTCTAAACTTTTAATTAAAACTTTATAATTTTGGATAATAGAATGGATGGATGTTCAACGACTATCCCATCTTGTTTCAGCCCATTTTTTGATTGTAGTGGTTGAGCTATTAGAGTTTTCCATGAAAAGAAAATAATTTGTTTTCGCTGCTAATAAATAAATTCGAAATAATCTTACTTAAATTTAATTGTTGTTGAACTAATTTCAGTGTTTCGTTCATAACACTTGATGTATGAAAATAAGTGTAAACTTTATTAATGATTGAATAGAATTCTGATAAGTATGGAACAGCACTTGTAACATCACATATGACAAGATTCAATTTATGTGCATAGCAATGTACATAAATTGCATTGGGAATATATTGTTGACGTAACAACGCCTGAATCCCAGCATTATTCCCCGACATGACTGATGCACTAAAAGAAGAAATATTACATGCTATCTTCTGATTATGAACCGTTCATTGCTCCTACCCATCAAAACACAAAGCTATACAATCTTTTAAATTGATATTTAAAGATGATAAAAACTTTACAATTTCGTTAGTTAATGTTTGTGCATCAAATTTATCAAGTTTGATGAAACCAAGAAAATATTCTTTAAATAGAGATGACTGTTGATTTAAGTCATTACTTATTTTAACTTCATGATCGATAACACGTACAACTATACTGAGTTGTTCGTGTCCCGATACATCATGTGTTTCATCAGCCATTAGTGAAAAAACACATCCTTTAATCTAGAAAAAGAGTAAGAATAAGAGGGTTGAAGTCTTTTAATGAAATTAAAGTAATATTCCTTTCTTCGATATTTGTTGTTGAATCTGATTTGCTAAAAGAGAAATTATTTCATTTTGTATAGTTGGATTAAGATAAGTTGCATTTCGATCACTATCTTCAAGAATAGGCAAAGCAAGCAACTGGATCAGTGCTACTAGCCCAACGTAGCAGTTCGATGAAATTTCCTCGATTTGATGATCTATTGGAAAAAAAAATTTTAAAAGTTTATTCCTTAGGACACACTTACTATTCATCTTCTTCATGTCCTCGTATTGCAATCATTTGTCGAGCATATAAATTTAATGTCGAGGCAATTTTAATTAATTTTTCACGATTACGTTTTATTAATTCATTTCTTGATTTATCCATTACTTGTAATACAGTTGTAGCAGATGATGTACGTACAATGTATTGTTTGTAATTAATTTCAGCTAATTTATGAGATTGAGAATTTTGATGATGTAAAAATCCTTGATTAGCATAGAAAGCACGTTTCCAGCTGTTAAAACCACGCACAAATGAATCACTTTGATTCTAAACATGAGTTAAAAAGAAAATCAACTCTATCACAGCAGATGGAAAAGAGAAAGAAAAGGAATTGAGTGTTGAAAAAGAAATCTATGTATTAGAAAAAAATTCATTATTCGATTATTTAAATTTATCCTAGTACCAAAGTGCCTGCAATAATAACAATAGGCGGAATCTGTTTGTTCTGAATATTCTAACCAACTAAATTTTGAAAACCATTTAGTATGAAAAGATCTTTTTGCTTTATTTATTGGATAAGAAGCAAGTTTTGGTTGTGCGAGTAATCCATCAGATGAACGACTGATGTCAGTAATGTTTGAAACTGGTGTTTTTGATGATGAAGATAAATGAATTTTTTCTCGTTGCTGTTTATTTTAAGAAGATAATTCCTGTTGTTCATCTGTAAAAAAAAGAATGCATTTGTTTTCGTTGTTGATTATTTGAAGATGATTCTTGTTCTTCACCTATAGGAAATGAATGACTTTGTTCAGATTCTTGATTATTTGAAAAAGTTGAAGATGATGGTTGTTGTTCACTTGTAGAAAATGAATGAAATTGTTCACTTTGTTGATTATTTTGAAGATAATTCTTTTTGTTCATTTGTAAAAAACAATAAATATACTTGTCTTCGTTGTTAATTATTTGAAGATGATTTCTGTTGTTCACCTGTAGGAAATGAATGACTGTGTTCACGTTGTTGATTATTTGAAGAAGATGGAGTAATTGATTCTTGCTGTTGTTCACCTGTAGATTGTGATATGTTAATCTAAACTATTTGATTGACTATTAACTCACTTTGAGATCAAAGAAGAATCACGTTTTTTCTTTTTTATAGCCTGTGAACTAAAAAACGACTCAATAGTTTCACGTTTAGACTCTTTAGAAGTTTTCTCCATTTCAAAATTAAAGAAACTGATTTTTGATACGCTATTTATGAAGTAATGAATTGGTTATTTTATTATCTGATATATATACAGAAACTAAAAGTAAACAAGCGACTAATATTTATTACTCATCAGTGTGTCTAAACTTTATCCTACAGGTGTCACTAACTGTTTTTTTCACAGCTATTTTCTATACAACAAAAAGAAAACAAACATTTTAATGGTAATTATTAGATTTTAAAATTTTTCCGGTGCCCGAGCAAAAACTGTCGGTGCTCGGGCGCCGCCCTGGCATACCCACCTCTGGTTACGCCACAAGTTGTGGATATAAATGAAGAGGAGACCCACACCCACACCCACACCCTCCTTCTGATACATTTCATTTTTTGAATACTGTGTTATATTGCTGATATGAGCCATATTATAATTAATCTTCATTGTCTTACTCATGCTATGATATTATAAGTGTGACAGATTCTATCCGTCACTATTTTTTATGTCCATATTTGAGAACATGTGCCACATGCATGCATGTGGATGCATATATTAACTATCTCTTTTCTTCTATTTATGCTGTACTAATCTTATCTTTATTTGTTTTTCTTTTCTCTGTTTTATCAGTTTTCATCGCGTTCATGCTACATGTATTCATTTGTTCTTGGAATAAAACGAAAGCGAGTAAGTCTTTCCGTCATAATAAGGACATATAAAAATGTTTTACTTGAAATTAATTTATTTGTATCGTTAGAAAATACTGACGAATTTCTTTTTGTATTTAAACTGTCAAGTAGGATTTACTAATCAATAAATTTGATAGTCTCTTGTTTATTGGCTTGACTCTTATTTATTGATGATCATTGCTATGAAATATGCAACAAATGAAGATTAATTATGTCAAATCATTTGATTATTTAAGTTAATCTGTTTTTTTTGCGTCAAAATTTGTTAACATGGATAATTTTAATGAAAAACTTGGATCATATACCAATACATTTGATGATAAAAAAGAGCGAATTATATAATCAAGAGCGATATGTATTTAAATATTATGAATGTTCTTAAAGCACCAAATGTAAATATGTCATTCAAAATCAAGTTTTGAGTTCGAATAATATTTTGTCTTGTTGAAATAGGATCATAAGATTTTGATATATACTGTAAAAAATAATCTGCCACGAAGAGATGAAAGGTTGTCATATAGCTATTAATCATTTCGGGTGCGACAAAACTTGGGCTTAGGTTTCTATGCTTGTTTTTGTTATTAATTCGTACTGTCATTTTAAATAGGTTAAGCGATGTTCTTTTGTTCGAATTCCACAGCTGGTTGTTTATATTTATGAATACGTGCGACATTTGTCAAACAAGAAGATCATTTCAAAAAGCAACTAGTGATAAATCAATTATTTCGATCAGTTTTTGAACTAGATGGGAAGTTGATTTAATTGATATGCAAAGTTTGCCATACGATAGATTTAATTTTATATTGCATATAAAAGATCATTTTACAAAATTCAACTGGCTATTTCCATTGCCATCAAATGAACCAATTCATGTTGTTCTTGATTTAAGGAATATTTTTTATACATTTGGACCAGTGGAAATACTGCAGTCGGATAATGAAAAAGAATTTATGTAAAGATAACTTCTACTTTAAATTAGTAGAATTGTATGCATATTAGAGCTGGCATTATTTTGAAGTTTAGACCAAATTGGCTTGATTTGATTATTAATAATGGACGCCCATGATATTCACAGAGTTAAGAAACCATAGAAAAAGTTAGTACTGTAGTTCAGAAGATGTTAGACAAATGGTAAGAAACAAATAGATCACTTGATTGATCTAATGGCTTAGCATTTACTATTTCGAAAGATAATTTTCAAAATTTATGATCTTTTAAAAAAAAATATTGCTAAGGTCTCGTTATGTTTGCTTTGAACAATTATGTTTCGCAAAGCACAAAAACAAACATCATATGAAATCATTTTCGATCAAATCTGTACGAAATGATCATGACTTTTGGATGGCACTTTATCAGCAGCCACGTAATAAAATTATTGCTAATGAAGAAGATGTACCTCAATCAGTTATCAATGGTTCTGATTTAATTGATGATTAACTTCATATGATAATTCATCGTTTCTTATATTAGATTTTTTTACTTTATTCATAATGGTTGTACGTATACTGATAGTCACCCGTCAATTCCAATGCTATCATCGACCAGACATCAAGCTGAAACTGAAGGATAAATTTTTATTTTCTATTGGCTGAAATCTTATATATTATTCTTATTTCATGTTAGAAATTGCACTCATGCATCGCATAAACGTATTCGAGATGAACCTGAAAAGAATTACATTCGTACGGTAGGTATTTTTTTCTCTTTTTGAATTAAAATGAAATTATGCATATTTGTTTTTTCTTATATACTACATTTAGGAAAACAAATATTTATACCAATTTACATAAGCATAAACTTTGTATAAAATTGAGAACATCAGTTTAAGCACTAGCAACGTAATTTAGTGAAACAAAATACTTTTAAAGTTGATGACATAGCAAATCTGAAAATTACTGATGCTGATCGATCAAGTACAGCGTGATCAATATTACCTCATAAAAAAATTCAGATATGTCAACAAGAGGAATCCTTCAATACATCGTAGAAAGTGGCAAGTTCAAATGGGGATCTTCGTTGGCTCATTTTTTTTGATTGATTTCATCGACATATCTCATGCTAACCCAGGTGAATTATGAAAATTAGATTCTACTGTTTTACCTAACATCAGTTTTATTCAAACCTGTCAAATATTTACACATTATAAATGTATTCATGCTTGCAAATGTAAGAGTTCATGCGACACAAATCATTTTCCATTTAGAAAACAATCAGTAAAATATTGTAGTAAGCGCTATCGTGGTAAATACATCTTATGCAAAAATAATATTTGAATGATAAATTCTCTATTATTCTTACATATTTATTTGGACAATATAAAATAAATCATTCGGACAAGAAATTTTAATAATTATTTTTTAATCTAATACCATTTATTCTTCTTCAAATTTTCTTTAGAAATATCTTATATAAAGTAAGGTGATAAAAAGAAATAAATTAGAGAAGTCGATCGATTGCTTAAAAAGCCTATTTTTAATTGGATTGAAGAAAACAAATATTGCAAGCCTTTATTATCTCTGTTTACATTAGTAAAAAAGGTATCAAATATTAGAGTTATTATTTATATTTTGATATCAAATGTGCAAGTGTTTACAAAAAGAACTTCCACAAAATTCTATTTTTTTTTAATTTTGAGATCTTTTCCCAACAGATGAATGAATAGAATAGGAATGCCAATTTAAAGTTAATTTTAATTTAATTTACTAGTAAATTAAATTAACAGCGGTTCAAATTAATAATAAATTAAAAATACCGCTTTTCATAATTTCAATGAATTGAATAATCATAAGTTTTTATATTTTAATAAATATTTATGCGTTGTGCTAAATAGAAAAGTTTCCATCGGACCAATAAATCAACCTAAACAAATGAGTGCAGTGTGTTAACATGATAACATGTTGAATATTTTGAATAGCAATCGGATAAATTAAGTCGGTTGATGAATGGATAAGTCGAATACAACCTAAACATGTAATGGTCACTTATTATCAATTGTGAGAGTGACAGTGAAAGTCAACTTTTTATATAAGAATCTTATAAAATAATGCAAGAACATCATTTCATAATCTGGAATATTCGAAAAGTGCAACTTTCTCCCTATAAATTTCTACACTTGACGTGAGTATGCCATTGATTCATCCTAAGTATGAGGAATAGTGCTAAAAAATCATTCAATTATTTCTCTATTCTGACAACACGTAGCTTAACAAATAGTATTCAATTTATTCATTCGATTGGAAATTATATTTATTTGATCAATAGATAATGATGTTAGATTATTTTGATGAATTATTAATGTATAATATTATAGTAGATGATAATCAATTAATAATCGACTAAAATATTGATTTAAAGTATAAAATGATTCAATTAATTCATTTACATAGAAATATTCAAATATGGAAATATGTAATTCACTACTCAAATCTTAGAATACAGATGGTTTTCATAGCGCCATCTAACATAAAAAANTTTTTGAATTTTTAGAGAAATAATAAAAATAAAATGAACAGAATTACTAATATAGAAACTCTTTCTTATGAAAATGCACGTACACTAACAAGATTTTGTAATTAACTTCTTATGACGCCCTCAAATATTTTAAAAATTTTGCCACACCTAAAAAAAAGACGCTGGCCCGCCGATGTCTCCACGGGTTCTTTTCAAGTTCTAAAAACACCTTGAAGAGACCTGGTATTTACAGTTACACTCCCAGAATCATTTATCAATATTCAATACTAATAGTTGATATATTCTCAACAGATATCGTCTGTCGGAGGGTGTGCAACAATATCAGTCGTTTTTATTTCTTACGAATATTCGTACTTTTTCTAAAACTTCACTTGGCCTAAAAATAAGAAGATCAATCAATTCAGTAAAAACTTTTGAAAAAATGAACTTGATTTGATCATAGATACCATTTGTAGAATACATGTTTTCACAACAAGTAATCCAATGAAGAAAATATCGCTGCTCTTAAAATAGGACTTAATACTATCGATTTAAAAGAATGCGCATTTATGCGTAATTAGTAGAGTCTTGTGAGCACTGTCTAGCAGAGGATTATGTTTGTAAAAACTAAAATATTCTTTCACATGAAAATTATACATTATTAAAAATTCTGTGAAAGGTATGCAGCATTTACTCAATGACATAACATAATCTATACGGTACTATTTTGTTTCGTTATTTTAAGTTATCGCCAATAGAAATTTCAGAGAGAATTGAATCGCATATCTTCTGATAGAAAAATGAGTGTCTTGTATTATTTCTTTGCTCAAATGTTTTTTGAAAAGGAAAAACAATGTTACAGAACTTTTATTATATCCTATACTTCTTCAAATAAAGGTTAAGAAAATGAATAGATAAAAATAATGTTTGACAAGTATTACGTTGTAAAATGAAAATAAAATCATAGTTAATATTAACAATCTTCTTCAGTATCACCTTCTTGATATGTACCAAATCGAGCAAAACTTGCACATCCTTTTATTGAAGAATGTTTTCGATATTGTTTTGATTCATTGTTATTTAATAAATGTGTTTTGTTTTTTTTCTTTGATTTGTAACATAAGGGAATACAAGAAAATAAATTTGATTGTCGACGATGATGTCGTTTAATTTCTGGATATGCTGCAGCATAACCTGTACGATGTAAAGATGCGGTCATATTTGTTTTTCGTGGTAATGAAATATGAACACGAAACCAGTTGGTTAGAAGATTAGTATAGGAAGCACTTGTCATTGTTTTATTTTCAATGAATAAAGCAAATAATACGTATCACAAAAAATGTCATAGAATATTTGTTTGCAATAGCAGACAATGGTTTTATTTTTATTCAATGGAACTTATTTTAGATTTATCGAATATTTCTAAACATAATTATAAATATATCTTTTGATATATTACAAATAAATTTCAAAAGAAATATAATTCAAGAAGATACTTAATAAATATTTAAGTAATTTTGAATTTTATTTCGGATTCGTTGAAGTGTTCATCGATACTTTTCTTTAGCACTATTTATACGATCGCTGTGTTTTGTTGATTAACATAAACTATAAGTAAAAGTTTTCTTTTCCTGACTATTTAATGTTTTAAAATGGGTAGTATGGCAAACATATGTTGAAGAAAAAAGAATAATAGTTTCTTACGTTCCGATTATTTTAGTTAAATTGATAGCTCTTATTTTGATAAAATTTATAAGTAATAGAGTAATGATGAAAACACATTTTACTGATATTAATTGAAAAATTTCATTCATTTGTTTTTAACCGATAATCCAGAGTAAATGACGTTACATAATTTCCTTAATATTTTTGTTTGTTTTTGATAGTTTTGAATTCAGTCTTTGTTTCCAGAAGATAGAACACTCATTTTTATACAAAATTATATGCAATGGAATCTTATAGAAGTAGAAGCAAACAATTTCGACGAGTGATACTATAAACATGAAATATGGACAACTTTCAAAGTATTCTTTTTTCTGACAGATAAAACACTGATTGTTGTTATTAATTTCGAATTAAGATAGACTTTCTCAATGTTATTCATTAGAGTCTAAGAAGATAAAATTTTCGTTCTGCAAAGTCATAGTTGGATTAGTACTGTTAATACAATATGTGAGAGAAAATGGACACCTTCTTTTTCAAAAAGCTCAAAACTTGAACAATAAATGAGGTTTCTGTTTAAATATTTTGATGATTTACTTCTATAATATTTAGTGGTATACGATTTTAGAAAGAATTGAGAGGTTAATATTTTAGGAAAAAGGACTTAGTTCGAAATTATGAAAGCGAAAAGAAATATTAAGGAAACACTCGGGTCATCATTCATTCTTGACCACTTGTTATTTGCTTAACTAATTTTAAGATATCATAAAGAATATGTTATCAAATATAATTTATATAACTTATTCTTGATAAATACTATGATTCTAATAATCAAAAAAAAATAGTTATTCTTATTTAAATATATGGGCGTGCTTAACCATAGGATGCCCCGATTTTTATTTGTTTATGCAGCTTCAGTCAATTATAAGAAAAAATGTGATTTTTTTACCAAGTATAGTACACGTATAATGCTAGTGATCTGTTATTGTTTGACCTCTATATCTCACTAAAATCAAGAGTTATCAAGTGTTTCTTTATAATCATTTCGTTAAAGTACTCTATATCAAGATTGTTAATGTATATTAATTCTTATTTAGAAAATTAAAACAACTTGCAGTATCAGCAACAACGTTTTATTATCAAATAGTTAGACAAGAAATACAATTAACTTATCATGATCTATACTTACCAATAGGACGTTTACTTAAATTCTATGTGATAGGGACAATAAATACTTTAGTGTAGGTACTGATGTGTATGACTCTACGTATTGTTGTTGAGAAAGTCCAAACAGGCTACTGATCGATAATTCTTTTTACTAAAAAAATCCTTGCTCTCAGTAAATCATAGTAGAGCCGTGAAGCTTATGCTAGTTTTGAAGTTAACTTTGTGTTAAATACATGTACTGAAAAATTTCATACTCCACAAGAAGATGTCTAGTAAAAACTGATGTATGTTAACTAGCTAGATACGGAATACTTTAACAAAATGGTTATAAAGAAATACTTGTTAACTCTAGGTTTTGGTGAGATATAGAGGTCAAACAATAACAGATCACTAGCATTATACGTATACTATAATTGGTAAAAAAGTCACTTTTTTCTGATAATTGACTGAAACTACATCAACAAATAAAAATCGGGGCATCCTATGGTTAAGTACACCCATATGAATACACTATTGATTGCTAAAGAAACATAATAGAAACGATACAATCAAGATCATGAAATAGTTAGGGAATTTTTAATAGCCTAGATAGAGTCGGAAAAGCATCTTGTCATTATGATAGACCCATTCGGAGATAGAATTTCTCGATGGACTAGTCGTTAACGATGTATCTTGTTAATTCTTTTCTTAGTATCTCATAGAGAATGTGTAATGAAACTTTATTGGAAGTTGACTCTGCCAAGTATCACTATTCACAAATGGAATAGTACGACAACTGATTAGTTCAGTCCAGTTTGACCTACTCAGGCCGATTCTGTCTCTGGATCTATCTTTCAACAAGTTCCAAATTTCGTTGTTGCTCAAAGTTAAATACAATACCATAGCTGATAATTTATTAGAGTTCCATATTATTAAAATTCATTATTCTACAAAAAAAACTAGATTTTAAACGTCTGTTCTGTTGAAAATAATTATGAATTGCTTAATTCGATCCAATTTAGTTTGATTAGTTGCATGCATGAAAATAATTGATATTAGATGCATTAATTTATAAACTTGTTTCTATAAAATTGTTACTAAATAATTCTTTGTTTTTGATTTTTTTTCTATATTCTACTATGCAACCTTGGGGAGCTTCATATTGACAAAACAATAAGAAGAAATAAGTCTTTTTTTCCATTCCTATGGTCGTAAGCAGATCATACACGAAACTTTTTCTCTTGTTGGTTTTTTGCGTGCCACTATGGATTAACGATAGACGTTTCTCCTCCATGCTATGACACACCTTGTTAAACTCCAAAAAGAAAAAAGAATGAATGAATAAAATGAACAATGTCATTATTGTCATGCAACAATCACCTATTTATGATCCTCAAAATAATCCGATTAAATCTAGAGAAAAAAAAATATAATGATACCTCGAAGTTATTGTAGTATTTCTTGGGTTGAATTATCTTTTAATGATCATATTAGAAAGTCTAAGCCTTGGTATTTATCGTGATTTTTTTGATTTATTTTCGGGATAGTAATATAGTTAATCTAGAATTAAGTTATTCATTTCGTAAAGATATTACATTAATATGGTTATTTGCTCTATTAACATTTATCATTTCATTTAGATTTATTACATTAATGGAAACAGTTTACTTTTTTCATTAATATCTACTGATATTTTTTAATTATTTATCGCATAGTTTCTTGGTGATTTACAGGGATTTCCGCCCGCCCCCCCCCCATTTTTGGATGATAAAATCTAAATTTTTTTTCGACTTTTGGTTCTTCATCACTAGTATAATTTGGGAATATTCTCTGTTCAATGCGTTCTGCATTATTTGCTAGTAATTCTATTAAACCCAACTCTCGAAATTCCTAGCAGAAAAAACTCACGCTGCAATTATTCTTTGTATGCAAAATTGCTGTAATGTTAATGAGTATTTCTCATTTCAAAGGTGCTGAAAGCATAGTCCATGGATCTCTAGCATGGCCAGTTTTTGATCATTGTAGTTGAAGAAAAAAAGTCCTGATATTTACAGAAGACTTTCTTTTCTTTTTTCTCGAAATCAGTTTTTACACAAAAAAAGTGCAGAACCGTCCATGTTTCTCTCGGATAGTACAGCATTACATTGAACTAAAAATTTTTTTGCCGGTAGTGAACAGCGTTTGGATTGCCTACTTTTGTTTTGAAAAATATTGCAATGTTGGTTTGTGGCAAATTTTACAAAAAAATACGTATTTTCGGAAATACGTTCTGTGCTTTAATCTTTTCTTTAGCTGTATCGGACGTATTGAGATTGAGAAAGTGGAGTAATTTTAGCCTTTGTGATCAAGATATTTCCTAGAAAGCAGCATCTGGGAATTGGAAGCCTATAACAACTTTTGTTCTATTTATTGAGATGTATTTATCTTGAAAGTTTCAAATATCTCTGATGAGCTGTTCTTGAGAAACCTGTGAAAGTGAGAGAGGTTTCCTTAAGACCAAATATTTTCTTTTATTTTTAAACCAAATATAAGTGTAACAAATATTAGTACAGATAAACATTTTGATGTTTTTCAATTTGATCGTTCAATATGTCCTGATGATGGAAAAAAGAAATTAATGATGGATTAAAATCAGTGTCATCAGGAAATGCAACTGTAGCATTTGCTGGTCTTATTTTTGTTTATTACATCTTAATAGTAAATCAGAGATTTCTGCTTATTAATTGAAAAGTTGTTCTTGTTATTTTTTCATTAACAATTACTTATTCTTATCACTAATATGATATTTTAGTTTATGCAATTCTTGAAACAATATTTGCATGGGGATCATACCGTTGTCAATAAGCTAATATTTGGGATTATCGTGTTAATCACATACCTTTATCAAGAATAGAGCTGATCATGGTTTTGATTATCCTCTTGATCATTTAGAAAGTTCAATGGGCGACTCACGAAAAGGTGATTAGAATAATGGGCATATTTATAGAGTATCTTTTGATGCTACAATAATATTGTCGGGTTTACATACGAATAAAGGATCGAAAGCACAGTTTAAGTTGTAACAGAGAAGAAAATCATATGTTATATATTCAAAAGAAGTATGTTTGAAATATTATGGATTATTTTGAGATTTGTTTAGCACTTTACCAAACAAGAATTTTATAATCATATAGTTCCTGTTGTTTTTTTTTTTCATTTCAATTATCACTCTCAAGTATATTTGTTTAATGATTCAACTAGGATAAGTTTTAGACTTTAGATTTGATACTTCAAAGGATTTGTTTTTCATTTCTTCGCCAACATTAGACATAATGAATAGAATTCCTTTTTTTCTTCTATTAAATATTGTTCGCATCAGTTGATTCGTTGAAGTATAATGATAAACAGGACAAACTATTCAAAGAGTCGAATAAAAACTATATTTGTGAAAGTCAAACAAATGATTTTTTTACATTGCATGCGTATTTTTAATCATAGAAAGAGAGTCGGCATTACATACAGATGAAAAAAATAATGCGTGAAAAATTTATATTTTCCTTTTTACTTCTTTTTTTTATACTATAAAAAACTTTGAATGATGTTAAATATAAAATATTTTAAAGCATTATGTAAAAACCGGATGTGTCAGATAATTACGTATATATTTCATAAGAGCTATTGAATTTCTTCTTGACGAAATAGCATTATAAAAGAAATCATATGCAAGTAGGATAAAAATTTGAATTAATAGTTGATTTTCATTATTTCAATTTCATGATATCTGTCTATTTGAATTAAGGTATTAGATGAGCTATGTTAAATAGCAACAGTGACGTCAATGGCTTAGAGTTAATCAAAAGTAATTCTTGTATTGAACTATATATGGTTGAAATAAAATGACTCGGAAATAAAGTTCACGGATTCATTGAATAACTTTCCTCTTTCTATCGATCAAATATTAACATATGTTTCTACTATGAAAAAAAAAATTATTTTAACCATCTATATTCATATATTATTTGAAAAGATTTTCTAGACTATTATCCTTTTTTTTTAATTCATACCATCTCATATTGTCCATAGTTATTTAGATTCATGAATATTTTCAATTTATTAGTAGGTTTCTGAAGATATTTCTATAGACATGTTATCAATTTTATACTGACATCATAAATATGTAAAATTTAACAAGTAAATAGCTATGCCATTTTTATATAAGATGCCATGCCCCATCAATTGTAAATGATTTACATGAATCGTAAAAGATTTTTTTTGTCAAGAAAAAAATATAACCCTCATTCGTGAACTTGTTTTTTTCTATCTACAAAAAAAATCATTTGTTCTTGTGGGACAACAATAAATAAAGAGCAAAAGCTTATGTTTTTATTTTTGTTTTCTCCAACACAATTAGAACATTCCTTCCATTAAGATAACACTACTATTACCACATGAACGTCATATATTTTCTTTCTTCTTCTTCTTCTTTCTTTTTTATATCAACGCTTTAGTATTCCTTATTGGAATAGATCTATCTTTATCCGTTTTTTTTCCATTCTAACTATTGATTGATTAGTGAAAGACATCATCGTCATTTTTCTCGTCGTAGAAAAAAATTCTATGCATTCAATATTAAGTTGAAGAATGCTCGTTTTTTTCTCTATTCTGCAAGTATAGTAGTTCTCGCGATCTTATTTTTCTTTTCATACGTATAGGATTGCGAGAAGAAAATCAGTCATGCTGGTTGAACATTATACTATTGAGTAAAGGCGACGACGAAGACGACGACGACAACGAGACAAACGTTCAGTTTTTGCTCCAAATAGCAATAGAAGTAGTAGTAACGACAAGAAAACAAGAAAAAAAAAGCGATGGCGACTTTCTTCATTTCTCCTTCCGCCTTCAACTAATTGCGGATGCGTGATACGACAAAAGAGAGTAAGAGAGAGAACGTCAATACTAAGAACAAACACTGCCTTCTATCGTGAGCCACGTCGTCGACGTCGTCGTTTTAGTTGCATGTTGGGAACAAACGAGAAACGAAGGAAAAAAGGTTCATTTCTTTTTTTTTTCTCTTTTATCGACTGCCACTATTAGCAAAAAAATAGAGGGAAAAGAGAGAAAAAAAAGAGAATTTTAGTTGTTGCTGTTGTTATTGTGAACTACTCGTCAATACTACCATCATCTTTATCCTGTGTGTGTGTGCATCACACAGTAAGTAAGCTGAACTGAGGATCGCATAACATACATCTACAGCGCGTGTTGTAGTCGATTGACGACGGTGATCGTTAAACGGTAATGCAAATACAAGCAGGTAAAAGAAAACTATTGTATTATAGATAAAAGTTTCTCATTTTCATCATCAACTATGAAAAGAACCAAGAGAGTGCATAGTCTAATATTAATCTCTTTCTGTTTTTCTCTTTTCTCTTTGGCATTCCCAACGTTTTTTTTTATATTTCATCACACAAAAGTATTCAAGACATAATTATGTTCTAACTCATGCTACTTTATTTCCTTCATTATTCTTATATTATTAACTGTTTATTGAAATGAACACAAACATATACACATCGATATTTAATATTAATCTAAAGTGTTCTTTTTATTTATTTATTTATTTTTGTTTTGTTTTAGTGATTATTATCTTTTAATACTTAGAAAATAAATAAAACCAAATGGGTATTTTACGACATCGTCGTTTTCGACGTCAAGAACCTGTGCCAAATAATGATGACTATTATACAGATTATGATGATGGTGATGAAGGTGATGAAGAAAATACCTCATCATCAACTACTATTTCATCTGCAGCAGGTCTTCCACCAACAAGCACGGAAAATCAATTTGAAAAGGCTAAAGCAATCGGTAAAGATGTCATCGAAAAGGTTCCTAGTGAGTATTACATAAAAATATTATTTCTTTTTTGTTTTTTACAAAGAGAAAAGATAAAAGAATTTATTTATATGACTCTAGAATATTATTCAATTTCGATTAATAGCTTTATTTTTCTTACTGTCATTCTTGAAATTTGTCATATGTCAAAAAGAAAAATATAAAAGAAAAACACATATATGTCATTTTCGAAAAATTATTGAATAAATGTGTTTATATTCATGAATGTAGTACAGTATTCAACATTCGATGAAAGTCAACCTACCCATTTCTATACATGCATCTCATTCATAATGAAAAAGTTTTTTTTTTTCAAGTTCTTTTTCTCATTTGAGTGCCGTTCTCTTTTTTTTTTCGCAACACACATGAATTTAACTATTTGTATCGACAAACGAATAGAAACGAGATTCTGTATTGACTATTGAAAGCGACACATTATCATGCTACTCTTGACGTCAGAATGGTTGATATACATAAAAACGAGGCCAAAAAAAAAAAAAGCTGAGAAGAATTTTTTTCTCTTTTCGTTCTTTCTCTTACGACTTTATAACCAAGACGATAAACAGTGATTATAGATTATTGAAATATTGATGCTTAGATAAATATTTCTAATTTTTAAATGTAGACACACTAATGCGTATTTAAAAAAACATATTTTTAAATGAGAATACATACTCGAATGGAATTTAACAATAACGTATCAGACGAAAATAGATTATTGGCTTTACCAAATTCAAATAAAATCTTATCATTAAATAATCGACGTATGTATATGCATATATATGAATAGTGTTTAAAAAAAAAGAGACTTCAGAGAATACATGAATTCTCAAAAGATTTCGAAAACAAATCATCAATTAAGGATAATAAAATTTTTTATTTGATATTCTTTTCTAACAATTGCCCAAATAGCTCAGCCGGTAGAGCATCTCTCTCGTAAAGAGAAGGTCCATTGTTCGATTCAGTGTTTGGGCATTTAATTATTTTTATTTTTATTCTTATTTTTTCTTTTAGTGCCACCATGGGCCACAATAATAATTGTAATTATAATACTCCTCACATTAGCTATGTGTTTGGCTTGTTGTATACGTCGTACATGTCGGAAATTATGGAAAAAGAAAGGTGTCAAAGGTGGCAAAGGAATCGATTTACAAGCTGTCAAAACATTTGGTTTACACAAAGAAAAGGTACAACATAATAAAAATAATAAATCACACAGAAAATATACTTAATCAAAAATAATAAAATAAAACTAATTTATAATAGGTTCAACCTGATGTTGAAGAATTAACACCAAATATGGAAGACAATGAAGATGCTGACTCAAAAAAAAGTGAAGCACCTAATTTAGGAAAACTAGAATATTCACTTGATTATGACTTTCAAAAACAAGAAGTATATTTAAAAGAAAAAAACTTGTTCTTTTTTTTTATTTTAATTTCTTTGTTTTTTTCTAATAGCTTAAAGTTGAAGTTATACAAGCTCAAGAATTACCAGCTATGGATATGAGTGGAACATCTGATCCATATGTTAAAGTTTATGTATTGCCAGATAAAAAGAAAAAATTTGAAACAAAAGTTTATCGAAAAACATTAAATCCTGTTTTTAATGAAACATTTATATTTAAGGTTAAATTGATAAATGAAATTTTCTTTTGAGTAAAATAATTAAAACGTTTGTTTTGTTTTGTTTTTTTTTCTTATTGTGATAAAATAGAATTTGGCCTATGGTGAAATAGGTGGAAAAACATTGGTATTTGCTGTTTATGATTTTGATCGATTTTCAAGACATGATCAAATTGGTGAAGTACAAATTCCACTTAATACAGTCGATTTAGGAAAAGTTATAAGAGAAATTAAAGATTTAACGCCTCCGCCTGGAGAACGAGAAGCGGTATATTATTAATAATATCTTTTTTTTCTTTCTTTTGATCATTCTTTTTCTCATTGTCTAGGAAAATAAATTAGGTGACATTTGTTTTTCACTTCGGTATGTTCCAACAGCAGGTAAATTAACAATAACAATACTCGAAGCTAAGAATCTCAAAAAAATGGATGTCGGTGGTCTTTCTGGTATGTAACTGAATAACTAATTTATACAAAAAAATAAAAACAAAAAATAAAAAAAAATCTCATTTTGATGATTATTGTTTTTAGATCCATATGTTAAATTATCATTAATGATGAATGGTAAACGTTTGAAAAAAAAGAAAACATCAATTAAAAAATGTACATTAAATCCATATTATAATGAATCATTTACATTTGAAGTACCTTTTGAACAAATTCAGGTTAATTTATTTAATTATTAATTTAAACAAAGAATAACATTAAAATTATTCTTTTAGAAAGTGCAATTAGTAGTTACTGTAGTCGATTATGATCGTATTGGTACATCTGAACCTATTGGAAAAGTTGTTTTGGGTTGTAATGCAACTGGTACTGAACTACGTCATTGGTCCGATATGCTTGCATCACCACGACGGCCTATTGCTCAGTGGCATTCTCTTAAAGATCCTGAAGATGGCAAACCATCATAAATAATATTAGAAAAACGCAAAAAGAAAGAAAAAAAAATCATTCCTATTTTTTTCTTCTTGTCCTACATACAATTTTCATTGTTCTTACTGTGCAATATTAATTTGATTGCTGTTGTTCGTTGTTGGTGTTGTTTTTCGTCAAGACTGATTTATATTTAAAAGTATTTATTTATTTTTATCTTTATCTTTTTTTTTATATGTATTTTGTGATCGTTGTTCGTATCGAAGTTTTATTCCTGTGCCCATCAGACCGACACTTACACTCACACATACACACACATACACACCATTGTTATTGTTGTTTGTGCATGTACTCTTATGATCCTTTTTTTTTTCTTCTTTCTTTTTGTTTCAGTAGGGAACACTCTCTTTTTTTCCAACTTCCGGTTATTTAATGTCGGTGTAAATAAAAACACAAAATTCAAAAATTGATTACATTAGAATTATCTGAAGATTTCTTAAAAGAATTTTATTAGAAAAAAACAAAAAAGAAATGTTACATCAGACTTTGTTTTTAATTTAAATGTTTTCTTAAGAAGAATACACTTGCCTTTCGACTACCTTGTGATACGGGATGCTGTCTAACAGCAGATTAAATAGTCCAATATCTTCCCTACAACTAATATTAATCTTCCTTCTCTCACCGCATATTAGAAAACTTAAACTTTGTAAAAAAACAGTCAATTGTTTGAATTTGCTTAACATTTTGTTTTTCGTTAAAATATTGCTGAATCATATTTACTAGAAAATAAAAGTTATTAAAGAAAAGAAGAGAAAATAAAATGGGAATATATTTTCTTCGGTGGAAGAACATGGCTAATTGTTAACGAGAGGAAAATAGACAGAGCTGTAAATAGTGCGAAAAGGAAAAAGTAATTAATATTAATATTCATTTATATCAATAGTAATATAAATGTAATGAATATATAAAATATAGAAGAACAACATTGTGCACTCCTTTGTGATGATGAACATTCAAATTTTGATAATTGTAATAGTTCTAATGATGATTCAATTATTCAAAAAATTACTTCGACTATTCATGAATGTCAAAATGAACCAGAACGTTTTATTAATGTATTATTAATTAGAAACCGTAGAACATAATGAAAAAAAAAGAATAAGAACTCACATTTATTAAACATCATCAACAACAACAAAATAAAAACGTCTCAGTTTATAAAAACTGAAATTTAATAGTGGTTCTTTTTTGTTGTTTTTGGCTTTGTCTTTGAAACATAATCATCGTGAATTAAAATGAAGGATATTCAATTCTTTATAGGACAGGACTTCATATTACCAGATTCGGAGTGTTTTTATTGTGTACAGGAGGATTTAACTATAGATTTTGACAGAAAGTTAATCTAATGCAGAGTTCTTGAGCTTTCCATACATATTAACTAACTATGAGAGCGAGTATATGTCACAATGTGATCAGCATATTATCGAATGAGTGCTCTGAGACAAATAGTTATTAGTGACTTGTTCCGCGTCATTCCCTAGTTAATGACATTGAGTTTTGAAAAATTGTACTTTATGGATACGTGACGAACAACTCAGCTATGACGGTCTAAATATTTACTGCAAAAAGAACTTTTGTAGAGAATTATTAATTTTCGTTCTTGACAATTAAAATTGATCATGAGAAACGAATCCGAAACTATAATATCATTACATGTGACATTCTTTTATTATGTTTTGTATGAAGAAAACGGTTTTTTTCATCAGTTTACAATATAAAATAACTGATGTGAACGAATTTTCTTTCTTATAATAATTAAATAAACATAACAAGATTATAAAATACTTTAATTAGTTTATCTGTAATCTTGTGAAAAACTTGTTGTATGATTTAATTTTTATCAATTTAAACTGATCAAAAATAAAAGTACAATTTAATGTTGAAAAATATTAATATTACATTATATTTCAGATGATGTAGGTAATAGCTTGTAGAATTCTTAATTTATTTATGTTTATTTATTTATGTCAATTCATACTTATCGTATTTTGTTCTTTTCAATTAGTTCCATTGAGGTTAAAGTTGGTGTCGTTTTTGTTTCTTCATAAGTTATTTTTAAAAATTCTTAGACACTTATGTTATTGGGTGTAATATTACATTTTGTTATTAGAAAATACTCCATTAACGTCATATAAGCATTGTTAAGCATTAACATGGAATTATCATTTTAATATTAATATGAAAAAAAATCTATGTTTGCGTATATAATTAAGTTATGCATAGAAGAAGAATATCAAGTATATTAGACAAAAGAATAGGTTGGAAAGAAAATCAATGAATAGACAACATGAGATTTCAGGGAATAAAAAAAGGAAGAAATATTTCAAAGAAGAATACAAATTTTAATTTAGATTTGTGGAATTCATTAAAGAATGTTTCATAATTATATTTCTAATTAAGATCATGAATTCAATTAGATTTGACTCATATTTGCACGTTCATTTAAAAACTTAGCCAGTATACTGCGAATGTCAAAGTGAGATTATAATCCATGCTTGTTTTGCAAGTTGAACGCTAATTCATAAATAAACTGATTTGAATTCATAACAAAAATTATCATTGTAATATATTGATTAGATAATAAGATAATAATATTACTAAACAATTACCTATACTACTACGTACTTATGATTTCGTGACGAAATTAGTTTTTTAAGATAATGTCTATTTATATATGACCTACTTTATTAGCTTCATTATATGGATTTGTCTATCAATGAATGATTTCATATAAAAACAAAGAACTCTTTTCAGCTGTACCCAATGACTGTCAATGATCGTAACGAGAATAAAGGATTAACAATTCTTGTTGCTAGCTGTCAAAATCATAGTGTGAAATTTTACTGAGGTTATGTTGTCCTTGATTGCAAGAACCATTTTGTTCCTAGTTTTTCAACACAATAATAACTTCAGATGTAGAAGAATATCTGTCTTATGAAATTCAAAGATGTAAACTTTTATTTGAATATTGTTCGTGTTTTTATTTTCGTATAAATTATTTATTTCAGATGACGAAGTTTTGTGAAATGGATTCTAATTTTAACATATAAAAAGAATAAATCATCGGATAATTTTTTCAGAGTGTTTTTATTTTATTGTGCATATCAAATGCACTGTTTTTGTTGTGCTTGTTGTCATTATGTGTAATCGGTATTTTCTCTTCTTCGCCGTTATTACTATATTTTAAGTTCTTCTATTTTTTTTTGTGGAGTGTCCATTCTTTCTATGATTTACATGTATATGTCTTGTTATTGCTTAAACTTAAGCATAAAAAACTTTAATTATTATATATTCTATTACTTCCTACACTATTTAATAGGCTAATTATTCAATGTTTTTATTTGCATTTATTTTATCTATACTTATAAATTCAATCGTGTGTCTGTAGTAGTTATTTTCAAAACAAAATTAGGATTCGACAACTATGTTGCGTTTAATTATATTCATATGTATTTTACAATATTCCAGTAAGTCTTTTTTTTAATTTTTTTCTCGTTATATCGTTCATAACTTTAGTTTTGTTATTTCATTAGTTGGTGGAATTATTCGTGGTCGTGTTTTACTTGATGGGAATGAAAATAAAACGGTTCAAATACCAACTGGTAGTATTCTTACCATTTATTTTCAAGATACATCAATACCTGATATGCCAGCAAGAGATATAAAAGTTGTACAACTTTCAAATCTAGTCGATTTTCCAATTAATTATCAAATGGAAATATCGAATGACCTTCCACCAATATTCTCATATTCATTATCAGCTCGAATAACAAATGGAAACACTCTTTTATTTATCACTACCCAACGTACAAGTGTACCAATACAAAATCCTAGTCCGATTACGATTGACATTCCAGTTACAAATGTTAATCAAGGTTTGAATTCTTTTATATTAATAAATTGAAAATATTGAAAAAAGAGGCAAGACAAAGAATTGTCATTTCAGGTTTACAAAATATTCCTGCACCACTTCCATTTAAGAATATAGGACAATATTCTTGGCCAGAAATGCTTGGAAAAGAAGGTACATATGCCGTAAAATATATCAAAGAGAAGAGCGGTTAGTAGATTTTTATTATCAATAAATATCATATATTAAAAATTAATTTATAGGTCTTACTAATGTATTTACTGTTCTTGAAAACTCTCCCATTACGACGGATTTCCAACCTGATCGTGTTCGTGTATTTGTCAATGGAAATGGCATCGTAATTCGAATACCTTACATTCTATAAATTGACAATTTTTATCGTTTTCTTTTATTATGAAAACATAATCGAGGAAAAAAATTAAAAATATAATCATAATCTATCATACCAATAAAAGAATATATCCGATATGAATCTTCTTTAAAAAGAAACTCATGCGTCTTTTTTGATGATATTTTAAATATCAACTTTTTTCTGATTGTTATTTTACAGAATGTTTGTTACAAACCAGAAATTTCGCAAAACAAATATTACATGCATAAATTCTGATCTCAAAAAGAAAAAAATATCCGAAAAGAAAATAATTTATCACATAATTTAGAATTATTAAATCGTATTACTGCAAAAAAGATTGAAACTGTTTTTAGTTTACAGTATTGTTAATAAATGCAATAATACATCATAAATATTCTATACAAGTATTTTTTGGTGCCCCAGTTTGCACATTTATTCGCACTACTGGCCTATTCCATGGGGTTTCTCCCAAAAAAAAACACAACTATGTTCAAATCGATCGATTATGCCTCTATCTTGTAGAACATAATGACTTGTTGTTATGGTAAAAAAAAATTAGCTTAAACAGACGTTCCTTCAGAANATACGATGTTATACGGTTGTCGTAAACGACCGGTGAATACGACCATCGTAAACGGCGTTCGTATACGTTCGTATTTTTCTCGTGTTTAAAGTTAAGTAGTTTTCTTTCTATAAAATAATTTGTTTATGTTTATATCCGTTACAGTTGCACAATCAACAGTAAGTATGTTTTGTTATATGAAACAATTTTTTTTTATATTTAGATGCATCTCGATGACGCAACGATCAGTAAGTATTATTTTAAATTAAATTTTTTTTCTTATTATTTAAATCTATATGAACGGCAAAACGAACAGTAAATATTAATTTACTTAAATAAATTTTATTTTTTATGTTTCGATTATTCCAAACGGTAAATCGAACAGTAAGTATTAATTTATGTAAATTAATTTTTGTTTTTATTTTTAGATTATTCCGAAAGATAAACCGAACAGTAAGTAAGAATTTATTTGAATAATTTTTATTTTTAGATTTTTCACAACCATAAATCGAAAAGTAAGTATTAGTTTATTTGAATAAATTTTATTTTTTACTTTTAGATTTTTCACAATGTCAAATCAAAAACTAAGTATTATTTTATGTAAACAAATCTTTTTTTTAATGTTTAGATTATTTATATGGATAAATCGAAGGGTAAGTATGAACTTAATTAAATGGGGGTGTCCAGCTAGACTGGGCTCCCCCCAAATATTAGTTTTGTATTATTTGGAGAGTGGGGGGGCAGGTACGAAAAGCTTATGCGAAATACGATGATAAACAACGTTGTATACGACCATCTACGATCGTTTACAGTGATCGTATACACGTCGTATACGACACGACGATATACGGTCGTAATTCTGGCGTCAAGTAATACGGCGCAATACGGTCGTATACGATCGTAATGTACACCGTATACGACCGCACACGATCGCATACGACGTCGTACACGATCGTTTACGACTGTCGTAATGCTCGTCCTGGGAACTTCTGAATTGACAAAATAATTTTTAAAAAATAGACCTATTCTAATATAATATAAGCCTTATGTAAGTTCTATGAGCTTATCGATTGATACTATGATATTTCGCTCAAATATTATTCTCTTTCTTAGGCTTACTAAATGAAGTATAAACATAAAAAAAACTCACTTTTTGTTCTCGTGGTATAAACAATTTTTTAGTTGAATGCTTTTCAACGAATTATTCAAACTCGAACGGGTGCACTTCGCTGACATGATTCCATATTACATTTTGTAATTCAATTGATAATGAATCATCATCATCATTCATCTGAAACGTTGTTTCACATGACTGTATAGGACATTTGATCATGCCATGTTCATCTAATAGATAGATACACAATCATAAAATTATATTAAAAATAAATGTTTATGTGAGCATGCATCAAATCGGAAATATTTAAATATCTCTATGTTAAATGTTCGGGACATTTTTTTTATCTAATACAGAAAAAAATTCTTATTTGAATATTAACCAAAAATAATTCGATGGATAAAAACAAAAAAATAATTTGTAAGTGTTGGGTATTTCTTGTGGTCAAATTAGTAGACTAAAATTGAGAAATTATGGAAAATTTATCATTTATCCTATAAATATTTATTCTCTCTGTCGGATAGAAAATCTTGTATCACAGACATACAGTGAACGGCTAAAAGGTCACATTAATGTTCGTAATTTATCACATTTTTTGTTTTTCGTTCAATAAATTTTCATTAGCTTTCTCGACACATGTTTATATATATTCTTATCCGTTTAATTGTTCTTATCATATTCAACAAATGGTTTTATTTTTCGTTATTCTCGATTATGAAGTCTTTCCTTCACTACCCATAAAACATATTACTGCATACATATATAGTCACGTGTATGCCCATTCATTTTCTATATACGAAATCAATTTAGTCCATAGACATATTCGCTATTATGAATATTACACAAATCTTTTTTTATTTTTATAAATCGAAATATTGATCAGGATCTTCTTATATATATATGAATAAATTCTTTCTTAAAACATGAACCCTTTGAAAAGTATAGAATGAATCATAGAATTATTTCATAAAGTAGATGAAGAATGACAATAAAACTCTGCCTTGATTGAATAAAAATACTACATCAATATAAGAAAATTTTCATTTTGAATCAAATTATATCTAGATATATATAGCTTGATAAGTAAGAAAACTAGCAATTATTAAGTGTTTATCATAGCATTTTCTATTAAAAATAATCAAACAAAATTTCCATGCAATCAATAAAACAGATAGACAAAGAAAAAATTCATAAGTGTTAGATTGCATTTGAAGTTAGCCACCGCGTATTTTACGTATTTCATCATTATCATCTTATAGTTTTTTTGTTACTGAGTTAATATTTGATAACTAGTACCTTTTTTTTCATTGATATACATTCATCTTATTTTCATATGAATGATATATTTAACAAAAAGATTCGAAGTTGAATTTGTTTTAATATGTTCAGATTTGTAGTTTAAAAAACGTATTACCATATCTATTATTTATGTTTTGTTTGTTAGGATAAATTCATTCAATTATATGTATTGAAAAATACCAATAAAAAAGATTTATTTCTTCAGAAAAGATTATGATTATTACATGGAAATAAAAAGAACGAGTGGAAGAAATATGTAAACAATTTTTACGTATAAAACAGTATTTACGAAAGACATACAATTGTAAAATTAACTGATATAATAGTCGTTGAAGGCTTCTTAGAACAGATGAATACATAAGTGAACAAAATTGTAAATGATCAATCTTTTCAAGATAATACAATTAGTTCTTTTTTTAAAGAGTTTGGTAAAATATATGATATTGCGTAAATAGTTCATATAGTATGTGACTTTCTATGATTAGAATTTATCTATCTTAATTGAAAACAGTAATTAGTTGCGTTCAGATATTTCTATTCAAAAACTCGCTATGTAAGAAAGAAAAGTAAGTTCATACAACTTTTAATGTTTATAGTAATTATCAGACTTCATTCGCCAAGAATTATCGTTAGATGATTTTTAATAACAATATACTACCCTTAGAATATCATAGTATTTTCTTGTACAAACAATAGACAAATTGATATCTTTAAAAATTAAAACAAAAACTTTGTTTTTCTTCTTAGAGTGCATTGATTGATCGAAGAATTAATTCATTTTGAAAATTTATTTTGTGTTTTTAATAAATGAAATAATATCAATAAATACTAGACTATTTAATTTATAAATATCTTGTATTTTATTAATTATTTCTTCCGTTAATTGAGAGAGATTTGACTCTTTTGAAGATATTTTAGATAAATATGTGTGACACAATTCTAGGTTCTCAAGTTAAAATAAAAACTTCTATTGAATGATGAGGAAATATCCTTTTTGTGTACTCAAAAAGTGAGTACACTCTAGAATCGGTCAGTGTGTCCGTCCAGCCGTTAACATGATAACTTTTGAAAGGAGAGTCCAATCGCGATGAAATTTTCTACACAGCTCAGTCTTAACAATGTCTCGGTCGAGTTCGAAGATGAGAAGAATTGGCCGAACCATTCCTGAGTTATTTCAAAAATACTCATTTTTTCCTATGGCTTCCTATGCGAGAATCGACCCATCCCCACTTTCCTAAAAAGCTTTTCCGATCATACTCAAACAAAACCCCAACTATTATATACCATTCGATAAGGAATTTTACGAGCTACAAAATGGTATATAAAACATAAAGAAATAAGAAGGCTAGCTCACCTATTGCAAAGATAGATAAAAGGAAATCGGTTCTGTTCTTGTCCATGCTCTAACTGATCCACAATTAGAGCACTATCTTCCGATAAGAGGTGATGCTTGAAGGTTTTCTGGGGTGGAGAACTCGAATCTGTACTCCATTTGTTTCGATGCCCTATTGATTGAGCACTGACCAATTGAAATCAAGTTATAGAAAGAACGAATTTCTGATGGTAAATTAAGGCGAAGGGTTCAAATCTGAGCTGTATTCGCCCACAAATCCTATTGGTTGAACAGTAGTCAATAGAATTCAATTGTGTATAGAAAAGGTTTGCCCAGCTAATCTGTATATCCACGCATTCTAGGATGACTGATTTGTCTCATTCACTTTTTGAAGTACACATAACTCTCGGACTTAAGTCCGAGGTTTCCACATTTACTTTTTGATTGCCTATGAAAAGATATTGGACATACTATGAGAGAAATAAATGTATAGCAAAATAATATGAATTATTACTATTTTTTTCTTGTTTTTTTTATTTATGTCTTAGCTTTTCGATAGAATTAAAATTATAATGTTCAATCAAATGGAACTCTATCTTTAGTGGGCTAGACACTCATACGAGAACATCCGTTCTAACGTGTACGTTAACATTGACGGGTCAGATCCGGCTTCCTTTCCTGTTTGGGAACTCCTCCGTCTTTCCGGCATTCTAGAAGAATAGCTCATTAGAAAATGTTGAAACTTTCAGCTTGAATAGATTTTGATAAGTAGAGAAAAAGTTGTCGCAGAGTCAAAGTTCTCAAATAATTTCTTCAAGGAGATATTGGGGTCGCACGTACAGGCTAAAAGTCATTTGCTTCCTCAACTGCGATTAGTCTGATTGAGCTGAGATTTTTTTTATCGATACGAGACAAAGTTTCAGGTGCTTGCTTTCATTTTATCTTCTTCTATTCGAATAAAAAGATCAAAATATTGAGCACATCTCTAAAACTGCATTTTTTGTTTAACTGGAGCTTTTTTTGTAAACTCTGATAAAAACGAGCTCTAAATTACATTTTGAAAAAAAAAGAATTAAATATTCCTAACATTTTCTAATATAATTATAAGAAAGTTTCTGCTCGATTGAATATACTATGACTGAGAAACAATGATAATTCTCAATTTTCTTTGTCAAAAACAACAAAATAATGTGTGAATTTTGATGTTTTCTCGGTACAAATGTTTGATGTTTTCCAGTTTTTTGACTGTTATAATTATATATTAATTCTTAAAATATATCAAGTAGATACAGAATACTCGGAAGCATATATGAAACAAAAAAAAAAAGTGAAAGTTTAAAAATTTTTAGTCAGCACAGAAGGCATCACCTTAAGCTACTGTAAGATCCACTGAAGTTTTACTCTCATGAATCGGTTAAAACATGCTACAGTGATCTATTTGAGAGCTGAGATGAAAAGTACCATTGCATTGTAAAATGTGAAGGAAAAAAATGATTAGGCTATTTTTATAATCAAGTGATCGAATATTTTGAATTAATATCTTTAATCAATAGTTTAGTACTGTTTTCAATAGAAAAAAAAAACTCAACATAGTTATAGTATCGCTTTTCTATCATAGGCATTGTTTTCAAAACATTGATACGAAAACCAAATTCGACCAATTGTAAATGTTATCGTGTTCGTTTTGTTAATGGTGTAGAAGTAATAGCTCATATTCCTGGTGAAGGACATAACTTACAAGAACATCACAGGATATTAATACGGGGAGGACAAACGAAAGATTTCCCGGGTGTACATTATGAAGTTGTACGTGGTAAATTAGATTGTTATTTGCCTGTTAAGCGACAAAGAACATTACTGAAAAATACTACTGCAAAATAATGATTATTTTTGTTTTTGTTTATTTAATTTGCGTCTTTTGTTTTTTTTAATATTTTGCTCATTAAAAAGCAAAAAAAGAAAGAAAAAGTTTTATGATTTTACAATTTTAATTGGATGATTTTTAAGTCCTTTTAAACATTCATGTTGTAAACGATACCGTTCAATTTCTTTTTCAATTCGTTTGGTATCAAGACCAAAAAATTGAGCAAATTGTTTAAAATAATTTAATGCTTCTCGTTGTTCCAACCAAGTGGAATAATCGTCAATAAAGCAATATGATGATGCTAGCTGTTGATAAATTGGCGATAAATGGTTGTCAGCATTGATTTGATTATTAAGAACTATTAGTAGAAGTAAATATAATGGAAATAGATACATTTTAAATAGAATTTCTTTTTCTAAAACAAAAAAAAAAAGAAAAACTGAACTTGATTTACTAATCATAAGATTGCGTCAATGCAACAAAATATGGATAGCGTTTTATTATTACTGCAATGTCTATTTTATTGCGATTAACAATGAAAAACTGGAGAGCATCCTTAGTATAAGATGCTCATTAGATTATTCTATCACGCCAACTGCGCTTTTATTCTACTTTACACGCTCTTATATAGTAGTTACAAAAGGCCACTCGGTCAGACAAGGAGACCTACAAAATCTACTTGTGTGAGCCGATGCATGTTGGAGGAAATGTTTCAAATTTGGAGAAATTATTTAGCTGTAGGAAAATTTTTTCATTCGGGAATTCCAATTAAGAAATGTTTTATTTATGTAGCAACAAGAACAAAAGTTTCGTACGCAGGTTCTTTGATTTATTTATTCATAAAAAGTATTGAAACAGCTTGTTTTTTTATTTAACTATACCTATATATATTAAATAAAACGATTTTTCTTTTGCTGTCTTCGAATGTACAAGTGAAAAAGTGAATCCGACCGTTTCCTTACTTTGAAAGCGGAGGAAATTTTTCAATTTAGAGGCAGATTCTGTGTTTCTGCAAACACGATACAAAACTCAAGCCACAGTTAATAGTTTACAGAGAGAAAAGAAGAGAGAAAATATGTAGGAGAAAGACAATTATTATCAATAATCGCCACAGTAAATGTCCTATAGATATACATGAATTGAAATAAAATATATGTTATACAGAGCCACAATAGAACTTAACTCATAATAAATTTGAAGTTCGGTGGTTAATATTTATCGTAGAACGTCATCCTTATATACATGGTAAAAGTGACTGTGTTGAACGATGAAGGAATATTCATAGGTTATATTCATATGATAAGTTTGAAGAAAAAACAGTCAAAACAAAGAAAATTACTGTGAAAAATGTTCTATTTACATCTGTGTGGTAAATAGTTATGGTTTTTTCATAACTTATTCAAGACTAAAATACTCTATAAAGAGTAAAGATGAGATTTGAATGAAGATCTGAAAGGAATAGGAAATATAAACACAGGTTTATCAGAGGGTGTATTTTACTCAGTTATAGCGAAGATGTTCAATTGTCGTGTTCTCGATAGAGTGAACTTATTTTTAGGTTGAATAGTAATACAAAGAAGAATTTTTGGTTGAGAAGATATATTAGAAATACATTTTAATATTCGAAATGATTCTTTATAAGATAAAAATATCGTATAGAATGAATCAAATGATTTTATCCTATTTAGAATACTATATTATATTAATTGAAAATACATCTCTGTTTAATTATAAGCACAATTAGAATTAAAGTCTTCTACAAGCACCAGCAGTACTCTGCTAATTATCACAATACGGATACATCTCTTAGTGGTTTTTATTGTTTGATACGGCATTTTATTTCTAAATCTAAGACAGTTTGTATTAAGCGTTTCTTACTCACTTGTATATTTCTAAATATATATCACTCTTAAATATTCAAATTCTACTATAAAAAAAAAGAAAAGCAAATAGAGATTACGTTTTGTATGAAACATAGATGAATGTTGTTTTCTTTTCTAGATAGTATCGAATTCTTATCGTCGCTTTAAAAGAACGAACAGTGTCACTTATGAATCAGCGTTTAATAAAAAATCTTTGAGCGGAAGAAATAAGTAGGATGGATAGTGCACTTTCAAAAATTACATACAACGGCCTTCATTATCTGTCATTATGGCTAAGAATATACAGTAAGGTGCAAAAAAGAAATGCCGTTTGACACGCGAACTTCGTCAATGTCTGTTTCTTAAATTTCTAGAACGATTGCTTTAGAACTATTTGCAAACAATAGAAGGTAGTTCTATGCATTAAGTAAGATTGGTGTGTCCTCAAAAGTGTTATTAAGTTTCATAAAAAAGGACGTAGTATTGAAATACCGTCTGTTAACGGATCGTTCAATCATCTTACACTACTGGAGTGATAATTATTATAGTGCTTTCCAAAACTGTTCATGTAAATAATACCTCTGTGCGTACTATCGAATATGCGACTTTTGAGCAGCATCTTCAAGAAACAATCATCTGAAAATTTAGTGACTTGAACTTCAGATTAGTTGAAAAGCTGTGATTGATGATAGAGCAACTTATCTATACAGGAAAACTCAAATTTTGATCAATTGAAGAGATTTCTAAACAAAGAATGATATAGAATGGCTAAGTAAAATGTAAGTTTTTTGATAGTTTGCACGAAAGCTGAGTTTTTCCCTCTTATTGCATCAAAGAGAGAACAACTCTTTTGTTAATAGCTGTAGTTGTAGACTATATTGCAGGTGAAATCTATCAATTAAAACAGTTTCAATATTCATCATGTTCAGCAGGAGAAATTTTTTAAAATATCTAGCGATAGTCTTTGTATACTATTGTACATCAATCTTGAACTCTTTTGAATTATTATAGATATTGATTAATCTTCTGTTTATATCTTTATATGATAATCTTCATTGAATGAACTAAAGGAATTTTTTCTCTATCACAGTGTAAAAAGAATATGACAAAAAACAAATCAATTCATCATGCCCAGTGTAAACTTTGCCACTACTCTATATTTGTAACGGAGATGGCTAATGTGTATACTATTTTGTATATTAATGATGTGCCGAAAATAATCAATATCATAGCGTTCTGAAGTTTTTTCTGTGAGTCTCACTAGAACATATAAAGCACAAACATTCATACAAAAAAGAATAATCTCTTGAGACTATTTCTCCTTCATTAAAAAAGAAATATGAAAGTAGATAAATGAGTTTTAACGCATAGAAATATCAAATTAATTGATATCATGACACCTAGTCTTTTCAGATTCGTTTTTTCCTTCATCAATCGATCAATATTCTTTTTTATTTTAATGTTCAGACAAAATTCTTTTTGAAAGGTAAAAAAAACTTTCTGGCTATTCTTTAAAGAGAAATGTTACGTGATCTCTATTGACACATGTATAATTACTCTCAAAATTATTCAATCAGATTCATTTTTAATCTTTTTCTACTACTGTAAATGCTGATTAGAATTTTCGAAGATGATGGTGATTGCTAGTTTTCTAAGTATATAGTCTTTGAAAAATCAAAAAATCAAATTTTTCAGTTCCTAGAATTACGCAGAATGGTAGAAGAAATGATTTTCTAGAAAATGAAATGTCTTTCAGTTCTCTACGATGTTTTTTGATTGAGGTACATCAATGATACGGAAGAAACACAAATCGTTTTCTGTTAGTTCGAATAAAAACATTATTTTTTGTGTCTTATGTGTGATTGATATATCTTGGCCATTGAAGCCTCAGAATTTGAAAACTTGGTTTAGGACTTTTCAGAGACTCTATCCTTTGAAATCTAACAATCATTTTCATCTTCGAAAATTCTTGTTGGAATTTAAAACATTTTCTACTTTACAGAAATCATTATATATATGTCGGTACATCGTTTTGTATGTTACTATCAGATAAGCACACATATTCGATAGGTAAAAAAAATATATCTGCTAATTCATCAATGAGTCAAACAGTAGTTCATTTTAGAAAGCTTCGAAAAACGACAAACATCAATGACAGATAAATCATTCTTGATTCCATTTGATTACCATGGTGAAAAAAAGTAATAATAAAAATTATGCATTGTCAACAGATTATTTTTATTATTTGTCTCGTCATTTTTCCACTTGATGATTACGTTCAATTTATAGCATGTCTATTAAAATTGTTTTTGTTTTTCTTCCTTCTGTCATTTTTAATGTTCTCCATTTCATCTTTGTTTTTTGTATTTCATTTGCAATTGTATGAAATTGTATGCACTTATATTGTAGCTTTTTTTTCTTTGTTTGTTTTGTACATTTTGTTAAAAACTTGAAATGAAAAATTAAACAGCAACCCAAGTAAGTAGTGTTGTCGATGTATAGCAGAAGCTACATATAAGTTATAAACATTAGGCAAGTACTTCAGCATTTTGTCTTGAGACACAGTTCTTATGTCATCAGCTGAGATGCGATTCATATGAATCTTACTAGAAAGTCAAGATATGTTATTCAGGAAACAATCTTGTATTAAAATATATATCTAAGAAAAATCTTAACTAACAGTTAAAAATAAAAGTATAGAAAGAAAAATATTGAATATATGTGATCTCCTACGTTAGTTGGAAAAAAATATTTAATATATTCATTGTTAAAATAATTTTTAATGACTTACCTCGATTTAAGACACAACGAATAATTTATGATTTATTAATCGATATGATGGGAAAAGTAGTTACTATAACACAACGATAAGACTTAAATTTCGTTAAACGACAAGAACAAAATATGAACGTGCAAAAAATGTAGAGAGAATTATTATTGTTCATTTTAAGATTTACAAATCTTGCTAAAGAAAATTACAAGAAAAAACTTTGTTCTGTAATCAAATAAACTTAGTAACTTTTTTAGTTTGAATTGCAAGTAATTATATGAACTTTTTACAATAATAATTTTGATGGACATCAGAAGATTCCATACTTCGACAAAATTATTGGTTCGTTAAATTTTAGTCTCTGACATATGTCAGATGTTCTTGATTTTCTTTACAAATTTTATAATACACAATTATAAAGGAGATAATTATACGTTTATTTGTTTTGATATGATTAAATATTGAAATATAAAAGCTCACGAAATGCTTGAGAATATAATTAATGAAGGACATAAATGAACCAAGACATAAAGAAAGATTATAACTTTGCAAAAGTGCAATGGCAGATGTTTTATTATCGACGTCATTCGAGAGTATTATTCAGATGAGAAAAAAATAAATTGACAATAAAGATGTAGACGGCGTTACAACGCACAGTCTTCCTATGCAATAAAATGATTTGAAGATTTCAAGTGCTTCATACTTCACTATTTTATTTCAATAGTTTTATTATCGTCGTCAATTCATTTACAATAAGTTGATTAAAAAAGGATGTGTTCGAAGAGTAATATTTGATTATTTTTTTTTAGTCAAATAATTCAAAATATAAACATTAAAATTTGTCATTTAATGATGTGTATAGATAGCATATTTACTTTGATCTTAGCTATTTATTTGAATCAATCAAACGAACAGATTCCTCTGTAGTCATCATTTATCATTATTGATAAGAGAAAAAAAATAGGTGTACTGTGTTTTCTTCTTTTCCTACATTTTTTTCATCTAAGCACATATTTGCATTTATTTAATACAAAGAAGACAAATCGAAAATTGTTATGGACTCCTAGCATTACTTTTTTCTCTCCTTCTCACATACCATTATTCGCCCCCGCCACTTTCAAAGATCATGATGAATGAATCAGTCAATACTGTCAGCTTATATTATTCTTTCCCTTTCCTTTCCTATCAAACGAGCAACTGGATGAGAAGAGAAAAATCGAATAAAGCTTCTTTTCGCTTGACGACTGTGATTCATTGATTCACATTTATATATCGAAAATTAGTAACACACTGTGACATTTTTTCAGCATGAATTTATTTAGTCGCAAAACCATCGTACCACCTTCATCACCATCAGTATCAAGTACTGCTAGATATGGTCCTGAAGCGTTCGCATCTAATTCTGCATATGGACGAGGATTTTTTGAACTTGGTGCTTATTCAGTTGCTTTAAAACGATGTGAAAGTGGCCATGATCTAGCTCAACAACTTGCAGATATGTTTGAAGAACGAGCACAACTCGAATTAACTTATGCAAATCAATTACGTGCTTGGTCACATAGATGGCATAAAGAATTAACAAGATCACAAGAATATGGAACAAATAAAATAGTTTGGGATCAAACTGCAAAGACAGGTATATTTTTTTCATTTTTAAAAATTTAATTTTTTTTATCAGATGATTAAAACAGGTGAACCAATGGCTGATGTTCATTCAACATTATCAGCATCATTGAGTGAATCATTAATTCCAAAACTTCGGCAATGGCGTAAAGATCGTTATGAAAAATCTTTACTGCAATATAAAAAGACGAAAGAATTTGAAAAAGAATTTCTTGATGCTCAAAAATCTTGGAGTAAATTATTAGATAGAATATCAGAATGTAAATCAGCTTATTATTCTGCATGTAAAACAGCTAAATTAGCTGATGATGCTGAACATACAGCACCTGCTGATCAACGAAAAAAATATGCTGATAAAGCTGAAGTAGCAAGACGTGAAATTGGTTTTACAAAAACTAAATATCAGCAAGCTGTTAATGAAGTTAAAGAACAAAGACCACGTTATGAATCAGCAATGAAAGAAGTTTTTGAACGTACACAAGCATTTGAAAAAGAACGATTGGAGTTTTTTAAAGAAACATATGATGAATATTCAAAATTATTAGAAACAGCAACATTAGATAAGTAAGTTCATTATTTTATAAATTTTGGTTTTTGTTCAACTGTAAGTTTTCTTTTTGTTTTTTTCTTTGAAAGTCCGATTTTGAAAAAGATGAACGATGATTATAAAGCTTCTTTATCCACACATAATCCTCAACAAGATTTAGCATGGTGGGATCAAAATTATGGTATGTTATTGATTGTTACTTTACATAAGATTTCTTTGTTTTATTTTTGTATCATATAGGTACTCAAACAAATAGTCGATGGCCTGAATATGAAGAATATCGAGATTAAATTATTACTTCTGCAATTTATTCATGATAACTTAATACTTTCACTTTGATAATATAGTTCACTGTATTGTTTTTTATTTTGTGCACAGAAATAAAATGTTGAAAGTTAACAGAGTTAACTCTTATTTTCTATTTTTCTTTATTGTTTGAAAACAAAAAAATATGCTCAATCAAGCAAATTAACTTTTTCTATATGATTAAGTATGACAACTTTGAATAGTTATAACACTGCCAAATAATTCATGATAAATAAATAGGAAAAAAGGTAGTACGATAGTATTATGATGATTAATGCATCTTCAGTCTACTTGAGTTTCTTATTGCATTGAATTATTGATCAGATATGTTTTGAACTTGTTCCTCTTTCATTACAATCTCTAAGAAATATAACGGAACACTAAGTTTGATACGCACTATATCAAGAACATTTATTATTCGAATCAGATATTATTCAGCATATGTTTGTTTGTTTGACTGCTATATGATTTTGATTATATCCTTTTCCCTACGTACTCATTCTCACACAACTCTATCGTTAGACCTAATGTGTAAAGGATTCAAAGAGTCACGAAGATTTTCATCTTGAAACACTGTAGTTTATTAGATTCCTTGGCAAAATGTCGATTTTCAGATAATTGACGATTAACATTTCATAAAAGTATGTAAGAATGATGTATGTTCTTCATACTTTGCTACTCACTACTAATAGATAATGTTCGTTTTTTTGTTTCGTTTTCGTAGAGATAGTGAATTCAGCTGTTCTTATTCTGCCAAAATAAATTTTTTCTATGTTTCATTGATAACTCAACTTGCATACAATAACGAGTTTGAGATGGTAATAAGGGAGCTGAGATGCAGGAATAAGGGGCTACAACACCAATGATGGACTAGACATAGAATTATTCAACAGTAATAGGGTAAGCATCTTGGATGGACTGCTTTTCACCAGAGGAGAATCTTTTTTGGAAAAGCAAAAAAGAAAGATCGAGATAAAATAATATTTTTCTAGAACCTTGCAAGGGTCAGAAAAATGGCACCTGAATCTAGAATCCGGAAAAGTTCAGTATGACAACTTGTTTTACGGAGTATTCCCACATCATGTGCTTCGCTAGACGAAAGAGTTCTCACCAGCATAAAAAGATCCAGTCATCTTATCTCTTGATAACTGAGAGACGCTGAAAACAATCAAAACGCGAGTAGTCAGTAAAGCTAGGTGGCAACAATAATCGATTGGTTTCAAACTAACCACTAGTATACTATTGAACTTACTATACGACCTGTGTAGTACAATGCACTTCCTCGTTGTTCTCGGCACCTTTCCGTATTTCACGAACGAACTGATTCGCTTCTTTCCAATGACTACAACTGAATTCATAATATTTCGCAATCAACATTTAAGCTAAACACTAGTACCTTTTTACAAACAGGTATCTCTACTTGAAAAAACTTAAGTTATCAATAAATCTTTCCATAAGCTTTCGAAAAAACTCAATGGCATGACCATTGTATTCTACTAACATCAATGATGATGAACTAGCAAACGACAAGTCATAATTCGTAAACTGCATAATTACCAAAGAATGCTACAAAGATGTCAACGATCTAATTCGATAAACAAATAATTTTCAAATCAGCCAAACATATAATAGGACTAAATATTACCAATGACAGCCACTACTTCTACAAAATGCTACAAGTTTCACCAGAATACCTAAAACCAGACAGGGTCGCCATCTTTGCTTCGAACCAGGGAAACATCAGAAAGATGTGTTTTATTTTGCATGATCGTTTCATTGCTTCAATGGATAGCTTTTTTTGAGTGAACTCGTCATTTCTTTTGTCTCTCGCATATCGAGCTGGAAGAGTGTATTGTTCTTTAGTACGGTTCGACTTTCTGTTCCTGAGGCGTTTTTAGTTTTTGTATGAGTTGGTTAGTCGTGTGCAAATAGATATTGTACTTCTTGGAGTTTTCAGGATATTAAGAAGAAGATGGTTGATTTGAAGAGTGCTATGTCAAGAAGTTATTGAAGGCTATGAAGCAGTTTGAAGAGTTGAAATGGATATTGGGTTTGTTGCGTTTTTTTATTGTTAATCGAGATCGTAAAAAAGAATGTTTTTTCGTATCTGATACTCGCTTAAGTTTTTTCATGTCGTATAGTGGATTACTAGTGAAGCTTGCAAAGGCCTGCTTAAATTTTACTGTTGGGTGCATTTTGATTGGCTGGGAGTAAAATATTAATTTGTACTTAAGGAAATTGTACTTCTCAGGGATGATGATTCCGTTCGAACGAAGATGAACTGTATATAAAGGAGGGTATATTGTTCTTGTGTAGTGTACACAGCCTGAGAGTTCTCATGCTTTCGTTGACGCTTTCGTTTTCGCAATAGTATCAGTGTAAGTAAGGTTGTGAGTGTGGGTGCGAGTTCAATAAAGACCTGGTACGCACACGCTCGAATGCCTATTTTTTGTCACAAATTCTAGTGTCTTGAACCAATCACTAAAAAATTCCTCATTTGTGACGAAATAAAAAACTTTGTCAATGATGATGATATAAAAGGGACTTTAATTTAGGTATTTTTGAAATTAAGATAAATGTACAAGAACAGCAACTAGTGACCAGATTATGATAAAGAACTGGAGCTGACCATAAATTCTTTTTGAAAAAATTATACTCATCACCAGTTGTTCTTAAAGGAACTGGAACTGGTCACCAGTTCTGCTAAAATGGACGAGTTGTATCAAAAGATTTCATCTGATAATGAGATTTTATAATTTTTTCAGAGCTCAGAACGAAAGAGCTGGTCACCAGTTCCCGTTACTTTAACATAATCTAGTCACCAGATTCAGTTCTTTCAAAAAGAACTGGTGTTCAGTTCCAGTTCTTAATCATAATCTGGCCACTAGTTGCTGCTCTTGTACATTTATCTTAGTTTCGCTTTTAGGTCATCATCATTGACTAACGAGGGAACCTTCCGAGATGTAACCTCCCATTTTGATTCATTTATATCTTATTTGAGTGAACATATTGAGATAGTAAAGACCCCAAAAAGGATTTCGGTTCCTTCTGCTGCTATTAAGAGTTATAATCGTTTTACTGAATTTTCAATCCATTCCTAGGTATTTACTGTAAAAAAATAAAATTAGGGAATTTCGACCTGAAACTTTGCCTACAAATAGGCCCAATGATTCTTCAAATATTCTGAAATTTTCAGCCAAAAAGAATGTTCGTTTCTCGAGATATTAATTTTTCGAGTGGACTCAGTTTTTGTGACGTATTTATGGCAAGCGACTATTTTTTGAAAAATCAATATCTCAAGAAAGGTACATTATTTTTGGCTGAAACTCTCAGGATATTTTAAGGACCATTGGACCTATTTGTGGGCAAAATTTTAGGTCCAAATTCCCTAATTTTGTTTTTACAGTAAATACCTAGGAGGCATTGCACGTAAGCCACAACCCTTTACGACCACCCATGCTCAATTGACTTCATCAATTTGGCTCATATTTTTACAGTAGCTAGGCCTAGCACACCTAGGAATAAATCGAAAGTTTCAGCTCAAACGGATGACGTATTCACGAGATATAGACCTCGCAAGTAGGAGGGGTAGGCCTTGCTTTTAGTAATTTTAATTGCAAAATTTTTCAGTAAATTTTCATTTTGTCGAAAACAACAAAAGATATAGACGAGATATTTTTACAATAAATACTATCAATGATGGGCTACATTTTTATGCTATTAAAATTGTCATATTTTAGAAGGATTTTTATTTGGTATCATAGAGCATTTTTAGAAAACATTCTCACATAGATTTGACGATTGGTCGGATCAGTGTGATAGAATAGACTGAGAGTGGTCTTATTTGAAAGAGCACATCAAAATGCATCGAGTGACGTTTTCTAAGGTTTGGCCTTTTGAACTTCGGTAGCAAAAATGTTTTTAAACAAGACTCGAACGATCAAAATCGGAACCTGGCTCTCATTTTTAAGATTGGTCACTTATTTCGAAACGATTGATTTAAGTGCTTCAGGTGGAAGGCCATGTCGAAAAACCTCTAACCTAAAAATTTCAGCTCATTTGAATTAGTCTGTGAAAAATAGTGAATGAGTCATTTTCGTAAAATATCATAGTAAGCGTATGGAGCATGTGCAATTTTTCTCATATCCATATTNAAAGAGCGTAAAATTCTGCACGAAATCGCATACTAACCAACTAAAAATAATCAACACCAGTAAAAATTTCTTAGCAAATACTATGTTTTCACCCACATTTTTGGGACGCCATCGACTTTCATGCAGCTCAGTCACTTACGAATTCATCCTATGATGGAGTTTCTTCTTCATGGTCAGATGCGGTTTTCGACGGGCTACACGATGGTATGCTTTTTATCTTGAAATTTCATTGACCAAAAAATTTAACAAGGACAATACCGCTGGAAAGAGTGATTTTTTCATATGTATCGTTCCTTTTGGGTTCCAAAATGCTTAAGAAATGTCTTTATGATGGACTTTCGTCTTCATGGATAGATGCAGTTTTGGACGGGCTTTACGATGGTGTGCTTTTTTCTCAAAATTCCATTGGCCAAAAATTTTCACAGGGAGAATACTACTGAAAAGAGTGGTTTTTTCCAATGTATCGTTCCTTTTGGGTTCCAAAGTGCTTAAGAAATGTCTTTACGATGGACTTTCGTCTCCATGAATTGATACAGTTTTTGACGGGCTACACGACGGTATGCTTTTCATGTCGAAATTTCATTGGCCAAAAAACTTCACAAGGACAATACTTCCTAGAACAGTGATTATTTCAAGTCCATGATATCTTTACGCTTCCAAAGTGCTTAAGAAATGTCTTTATGATGAACTTTCATGTTCAGGGTTAGATGTAGTTTTTCACGTACTGCAATTTGGCATAGTTTTCATATCGAGATTTCATTGGTGAAATTTTTTCTAGAGTCAATACCGCTCGAACTTGCGGTTTTTTCGATTTCAGACTTGAAAGCCACTTCTAAAGTGCTCCACAAACCACTTTACGATGGATATTCGAATTAAGAGTTCTTTGCGATTTTTCAGGGCTTCAACGCTGGCATAGTTTCCGTTTCCGCGTTTCATTGGAAATATTTTGCAAAAGGAAGTACTGCCGAGTATTTTAATTATATGCGTTCTCATTCGCGACATGAAGTTGATGTTTATTGTATGGAGGTAAAGATTAATTATAGGATTTTGTGGAAATCATTCGAAGTTGGTTGATTGGTTCAAGTGGAATTGATAAGAACTTGGTCAAGGGTTGTAACTCTTGCAAATTTGGTAGTCCATGGCATAGCACATAAACCTGAGCAAGTCTGAATCACATATCCCGAGTTCAAAGAACGACATGATTTACGTGCAATTTGATATATGTAATATGAATGGAGTATCTCTCTCCCGAAAGGGTGGAATTAATCCCAGATAGGTTTTGGATTTGCGACAAATCTTTGAGGTTTGGTTTTGCTCTTGGATTTCGTCTCGATTTGGGTCTCCTGATTGTGAGCATCGTTTGGAGTAGCACTTAGGATTTATCTGTTGTTGGAAATTTTGACTTGACTCTGGAGTTGGGTTTGGATTGGGATCTTAGACTGAAATGACCCCAACCTTGGACTTATGTTACAACAAAACACAATCCGAATGTAACAGTCAAATCAAAAGCCCAGATCTACAACCAAATCTTAAATACCGCATCGAAATCCAAACTGTTTCAAATCCAATTTGGAAGTCTTCGCATTGTTCACTCGCTTCTGATATTTATCTTACACCATGTCTTCAGATTTGGGTAATTTAAAACTACACCCAAACTCAAATCGAAGTACCAATTCAAGGGGAAAGAAAGCCCAAATTTTTCTACGCAAAATTGGAAGCTCTCGCTTTTGTTGTACCGTTATCTTTCATCCTCACAGTACATATCATCCGAATCATAGGCAGTATTTGCTCTTGCCATGCTCTCTCCAATAAACTGTGGGCAGACCTGTACTGGGTGTAACCATCCTGTAAGCGCATCGACCACTTCGCTGAAAAGACCATCAAAAGTGGCTTCTGAGCCACTTTGCACGCTGGTTAGAAGCTCGAAATCGAAAAAACGGCATTTCGCGCGGTATTGCCTTTAGAAAACTTTTGGCCAATGAAATTTCTGTATGAAAACTGTACTAAATAGTAGCCCGTAAAAAACTGCATCGAGTCCCTAACCGAAAAGTCGGTCGTAAAGTGGTTTGTGGAGCACTTTACGAGTGGCTTTCAAGTCTGAAATCGAAAAAACCGCAAGTAGGGACGATATTGACCCTAGAAAAATTTTCGCCAACGAAATCTCGATATGAAAACTATACCAAATTGTAGCCCGTGAAAAACTACATCTAACCCTGAACATGAAAGTTCATCATAAAGACATTTCTTAAGCACTTTGGAAGCGTAAAGATACCATCGACTTGAAATAATCACTGTTCTAGGAAGTATTGTCCTTGTTAAATTTTTTGGCCAATGAAATTTCAAGATAAAAAGCATACCATCGTGTAGCCCGTCGAAAACCGCATCTGACCATGAAGAAGAAACTCCATTATAGGATGAATTCGTAAGTGACTGAGCTGCATGAAAGTCGATGGCGTCCCAAAAATGTGGGTGAAAACATAGTATTTGCTAAGAAATTTTTACTGGTGTTGATTATTTTTAGTTGGTTAGTATGCGATTTCGTGCAGAATTTTACGCTCTTTCAGATGAGCCTATTTGAAGCTTTATCAAATTATGTTTTGAGAAACATAATCCCTCTGCACTGGATAAAAATAGGATATAATTGGTATAGGCCGGAGGCCATGAAATTGTGTCGAAAATATATTGAATTTGACATCAAAAGATTCGCCGTAAAATTTTGCATCAGAAAATTAACTTCTTATGAGAATCTGTTCGTGGGTCGATTCCTGTTCTTATGCGCCTCCATCCTTTGAGTGGATTTGGTGTAACTGCGTCAATACAATTGGGGTAATACACCAAATCCATTGAAATTTCTCAACTTTTAGAATATATAGCTTTCTTATGGGTAATGACTTCATTACCCATACGCCAACTATACCTCTTTAAGCTTGAGAAATTTGAGTGGATTTGGTGTAACGACGTTAATGTAATTGGGGTAGTACACCAAATCCACTAAAAACCCTCAACTTTTAAAAAATAGTTTTCTTATGGGTAATCAGTTTATTACCCCTTAAATAAACTATATATCTTTAAAGTTGAGGGATTTTAGTGGATTTGGTGTATTACCCCAAATGGAATGACACACTTCATCGCAATGGATAACTATGTATTCCAAGTAATTACACTCAGGGTAATACACCAAAACCACTAAAAAAGCTCAACTTTCAGAACATATAGTAATCTATTAAGCAAATAAACGTCATTACACTCGGGGTAGTATCCAAAAATCACTCAAATTCCTCAAGTTTTAGAATATGCAGTTTGTTTTTTAGATGAATAATGTAATTATCCATAGGGTAATACCCCGAAGAGAAGCGATTTTTCTTGTGGTACGAAGAGGTATTGTGGTACTGGAAGAGATGAAGTGCTTACTTCTTGAACTGATAGCCATTTGATAGAAGTGAATACACTTTAGTTGAATAGCCTATTAGTTTTCATGTTGTGGGAATGTGGATACTCGGTGTAACAGAATTATGACATCACTCACATTATGATACGTACATTGACTGAAAAATCTAATTCTTGATTTTCTTAACAGTATCGAAGGTAGAAGTGTTGTTGATCAAGTAAAATATTGTTTATTTTTGTTTTTCCTTACCTAAGGGAGTTGGATTGGGCGGTTGTGAAACAAAAAACTGGTACTGGTTGTACGAATGGAAATTATAGATGGGTTTCTTCTAGTTGAATAATATGACGATTTCCTCGATCAAGACAACACATTACTTTGAACTGAGTACTAGCAATTAGAAGCACTTCGTTTTCAGCTGGATAATATGAATGCTTTCGAATATCTCTAGCTGAGTGACATTGTAAGGTAAACATTGTTCTATCTTCTATCGTTCCCAAAAATTCCTCCGGTTTTAGAACACTAACAGCTGTTGTGCAATATGAGAAATTCCACCAGGCGATTGCTTTTCCTTCGATGTAATGTTTGTTCAAATGTAATTTAACACCTCTGTATGCTATTTTTGGAAGCGACGGAAGACGAAAACGCGCACTAAGAAAGGGTCTTATAAACAAATACCATGATCTAAGCTTTGATTGTCTTTCAGGTGATCCTAATCGATCATTCAAAAACAAATATAGGCATTTATCGAGTGGCTTCCAGCCCATTGTGCATAGCATAATTGAGACAGATTCCTCTTGTGTCAATCCATCGACAGGATTCTCACATATTTGTTTGGCAACATATACATGGCTTTGAACTGCTGGTAGAATAGAAATAAGTGGTTCGACAGCTATATCAAGTGGAACAAGTAGTATTTCTTCATAGCCACCAATGGGCACAATAATTCGAAGTGGCTCCTGAACAACGTCTGAAATGCTTAATATGCACTGTGTAGTCTTAGTAGCGGCGCCAGGATTTCAGTTCAGGGTGGGCTCATCATGGGTTGAGCCCACCCTAACCTACACAAAGTGTTCTTTTTACATAGCTTTCAAAATCTCTCAGGGTGGGCTCGATGTAAATCAGGATGGGCTGAGCCCACCCTGGCCCACCCCTGGCGCCGCCACTATGTAGTCTCCTCTTTTCCACTCTCTTTGGCCATTTTCAACACACAGACAATTCTTCACGAAATGTTAAAATGATAAATATCTAAAAAGGAATAAACGATATTTTTTATATTATTATTTTCTCCAACGGCGATCTTTTTTATCTCTTGATAATAATCAAATGTAAAGAATATAGGACTTTTATTACACTACTTTATTTGATCTTATATAAGTTTAAAGATCTGCAATATGCGTAATGTTAGTTCTAGTAGCGAAAGGTACGAAGTTTCTCTTACATTTCACATTATCTCTACGGAATTTTTTTGAACCTACTTTTTTACACCCCTACAACTTTCGGTTCTTCGCATGGGGCATACACCTAATAGTGGTGTGGCTAGCGACAAAAGTCGTCTCTTTATGGATCACCATAAGACTACTAAATTCAATGATGAATCGTTAACTTTACTGTTACAATGTCGGTGAATGCTAATGGCTTGATACCATGTATCATTCGACTTGATTGAGCATAAAACTTGTAGTGGATCAATTTTAGGTCTTATGCATACTCGCCCTTTGTAGACATTGAACTATAACAAATGGCTAGAGTAGTATTGAATCAACCATTTGATAGAAATAGCCGAATGTCGCAAGGATATCAATGAACTTCTGCATCGAAAACAAAAAATCGACTATCGGATGTTTCGATTAGATTATCATTTCTAATTCAGTTTCGACGTTGTTCATTCAATAAAAATCCAATTTCGGACAATATATCTTTTGAACGTATTAGTTGTCAAACTCTTTATCTATATTTTGTTCCAGCTATTACGAGTGTATCAAGCGCTCAACGTTTTCAAGTATATAATCCATAAGGTCAGTTTGTCTTAAGTGTCATTGAAGTTAAGATCTGTATATTATGATATTTATAAATAGTTTGTATTTAGATCAAATCAATACATGTCATCGTATGTGTTGTGGGACTTGTCGAGGTTTCATTCTTCATGTTTGCGACCCATTGAATCAAGTTCATAACAGTTTAACCTCTTTTCATAGGAAGTTATTCGAATTTCACGGGAGTTTAAGTGTTGTGCTGGATGTTGCTAGTATGTTTACGTCAATTGTTGTGCGTATGAAGCACTAGTTGAATCACCACCTGGTATTGTTCTTGGTACAATGCGACCAATGTAAGGTGTATGTTCTTGTTCTATCCAACATCATTATAATTATTGCAGACAAAGTTGCGGGCGAACTTGTTTGGTTTTCATGGATGCAACGAGTGAAGAACATTTAAGTATTATTGGTCTATGTTGTATTTTGTTGTCGTTGTGAAAATAAATTGAAAGTAAATATAAGAAAAACAATGTTTTCGACTATTTTCTGAATAATAAATGCATAGTTAATTAACTCTCACAGCGGTACTGAAATTGGTGGAATTTTTAAAGAATATACGAGTGTTCTTAATCAAGCATTGACTGCAGCTGAAAATTATAAGGTATAGCTTTGGGGGCATTGTTCCTTATCGTAAGTATTGTTTCCTTGGTTCTGTTGATTTTTAATTATCTCTGTTTTTTTGTTAAGAATTTTATGCATTTTGATCAAAATGCTAAAAGTGAGGATGGCACTAGTATCTTATCCCTATTATGCTAATTCCAACTACGAACATTGAAAATATGACTGATCAGCGTATCCCCTCATTTTTTTTGACTTTCTAGTAAATACTTGTAATCATGAGTGAAATAAAATCTGACTTATGAAAATTTTATTCAAATGACTTTTTGTTTCAATACAAAATTCTATTTCCAGGCGTAATATGTTTGATCTTTTTTTTTGACGTGTCAGCAGAAAAGGGAAGCAAATCACTACTCTATCATTCTTTGTCCTGTTGTAGTCATTATATTTGAAAACATGAAATTCTATTTATCTTTCATTGTATTCAATTGATGCCGATTGAAAATAAGAACTGTCATCCAGATAGCAGCAAAGATTAAATCAGTAAAAATTTGTCCTTTCAAATCCTTTTGTAGCGCTTGAACTCGAGATTCGACAAATATTCTCCATGTAGCTAATAATAAATGTATTAAAATACAACCTTTGGAAAAATATCTAAATTGAATAGAAAAAAGAAATTCGATAAAAAATTGTTCACTTGAATTTTACCTTTGAAATTCTATTTGTTCAAGGTGAGATATCATATAAAGAAGAATAGCAATGAAGATAAGCATCATACCAACAAGCGATTCAGATGTGTGTATAAGTTGAGATTTTTCATCTTCATCGGTTAAATGCAATTTTTCTGTTACCTCTTCACCATGTGTCAAACGAGCAAGAGTGTTTACACTGAGCACCATAAATGAACCCATGAAAACATCAATAAAAGCATGAAATAAACAAACTATACGAAATAATGACCATGAGGACATTTTGTGAATACTAAATTATTTATTTGCTGTTTATCTGTTGGGTCGTAGTGATGGTTGACATTCATTTAGTTTGTTCTTTCTTTTTCTATAAGAATATTTTTAACCAACGAAATCAAATACAGAAGCCTCCGCCATAAGAATAATAGAAAAAACATGTGTTATAATCAAGAAAAACTAATTGAAACTGTACTTTATTTCAATAATTATCTATTCATAAGGAACGAAGGACAACGTTAGTTTTACTTATTTATATCACATTCTTTAAAGTCGCTTTTGAGTGAAGACTATAGGTGTAGCACTATGTAGGCTATAACTTGTAGGTATTCCTATCCTAAGATACAACTATTGTAATAGCGTGTCTTTTATATTGCTCAAATAAATCGACAGATTTTATGCTCTTATTTCAGGATAGAAGTCAATCAAAAGACCTAAAGCTTTCACAATAAACTACTCATTAAATCCTATTTCTGTGCAGAGTTTCAAGTCGAAATTTTAAAATCAGTTTTTCTTGTGCCCTTGAGGGAAAACCACGCCATTCGTTTGCCAAACTCCCAGTAAAAATACAGTATCTCCGTAACAATAAGCTAAGAACACGAACTCTTTTCAGGATATTCATAGTCAGAGCTGCCAACTCTGAGGTATAACTCATCGAAGGTAGCATCACTTTCAATGTATTATACCCCAAAGCTGGCAATCCTGTTCATAGTCTACACAATGTGCATAGGCTCGACTCAAAATCAATTTATCGATTGGAAGACTTTCCTCGTGAATTTTTCAATAGTAATGTCATGTTCTTAAATTTTATATATTTCGAAAAATTATCATGAAGTATTTCAAATAATTTTGTATGAAACTACACAAATAAGGCCAACACCAAGAATCAACTTATGAAATTTTCATATTTTATAATTACACTTAATTATAAAGAATTATTTCATCTTTATTGTTTTTTCCTCTCGAATGCAATGAATAATATTCTCATCTATAGATAACTGCTTAAACATGCCATAATAATCATTATCATTTCGTTCGTTTTTTCTTGTTACTACAGATGATATCCAATGATGTCAATCAAACAACGTTCTTGTAATACATTCCATTGTTATCTCTCTCTCTTCTGGCGGTTCTTTATTCTCAGACATATTCGATTCATTTTTTCGTATATTATAGTCGTTATCTATTGCTGGTGGGTTTGTACATCATTCATCTTTTGAATATACAAATAATGGGTGCTACATTAGGTAAAAGCAAAAGTGGATTGATATCAGAAAAAACAAATGAACAAGAGAAATCAGTGACCACAACTTCAAATAATCATATCGATGGTACATCAACACTTGAAAAAATGTTTAAAAAGAAGACAGAAAGAAATTCGGATAAAAAATCATCACATGCAAAGGTAGATAAATATACAAGTACAGACGGTGGTATAATATCATCGTCATCATCATGTATTAAACAACTCGTTGGTGACTCTAAATGTAATAATGTTTCGTATGATGTTCACAGTGTCGAAATGGATTCAACTTATCAATCTGAAACACCAAGCAAAGATATACTAGAATTTCGTGATGCTTGTGTTCGACGTGGTATCATTTCTTCAGAAACGAATAATTTCCTTTTACTAGCATCAAAAGAACAAAATTATCAAGCAAATATAGTCGATGAATCGACAAATGAAACTTCAACAGCAATCATTACGAATAATGAACTAGTTAAAAATGACCAACAACAAGTTGAATCGTAAAAAATATCATCAATAGATGAAAAATATTTCATTTTATGTATACTTAAAACATTGAATTTGTTTTTTTTAGAGATTATGAAAACAAATATTAGTCGAAAATTTACTAAATCAATACATTTTTCAATCATCGAACTCGAACTTGTTTAATCAAGATTCATCGTTTTTTTTTCTTCATTCTCATTTCATGTTAGTTATTTGTTTCCTATTGTAATAAAATACCTTTATAATTTCATTGCACTATCCTTAAAAAAAATTATTCTAATTGTTTCAGTTTTTTGCATTGTTTTTATAATAACTAGGATCAAATTGGATTGCTTATTTTTATTTTTTTTCAAAAATATAGCTTAGGAGAAACATGATACAGGAAACACCATCAAAATTCGTGTTTTTTTTCAATGGTACTCATTTTTTAAAGACTGCCGAATTTTGTAACAAAAACATTTTGATGAAAAAGAGAAGCACTCATCCCACTTTGACTCAAATACTTATAACAAAAGTTTTAACCGAACTGGATGTATCAATCTGTATGTATTAGAAAATGTTTCGTCCAACTAAAGTGGTCGAACACTAGCCATGTTCCAAATAATTGTAACGCGAGTTTTTCGAGACTTGGTTTTATAAAACGTAGAAACTAACACCGAATAACTCTCATTTATATGGCATTTGACAGAGAACACTTCGAAATTACATTAACGATGAAAAACTCAAAAACTAACGACAAATTTTGATTTTAACACTCGGAAAGAGAAGGGGTTCTCTTAAGCAATTGAAAAATGAGCTCTCATTGAAATACGTCGATCAAATAGAACTACAGAATATTATTCATGTACATTGAAATCTTTAATATCAAGAATAAAAAATCAAGATCTTTTCTACATACATTTAAGAATTTTTGTATCTATCTGATGATATGGTTCTTGTTTCGAATTTTTTTGGAACCACCGAACTATAATCTAATGTTTTGTTTCAAGAAAAACATGTACACTTTATAACAAAGATTTATTATCAATGAAGATCTAAATCTTATTCAAATAGGCCTGATCTTCATATTGATTCATTTTTTTTATATACATTACGAAATATTTTTTATCAACATATTACCGTGTCATTAGCATTCAATTTATTTAATATCAGCATGAATATGCATAAAACTCATGTCATTATATTGTGGATATAGTTATATGTTACTTAATGAGTTTTATTAGTATATTGAAGTGAAAATCGATCTCGTGGTTTAGAAGTTCAATGAAAAAGTAATGCATGTGTGATCTAGCACAACATTTCGATTTTATCACGAATGTCCATCTAAAAAAAAGGCGGATGGGTATTTTACTCGAATTTATTTAAAAAATGTTTTTTTACAGCAACTATATAAATAATCGGTCGAGAATTTTAAGTAGAATATTCATGACTCCTAAATTACTAAATCTAAAAACTTTAGACTTGAGTAGTGTTGTTGATCTTTCATCAGCAGTTCGGATGTATATGTGACAATTGAAAATTTACCATAATCACCTTATAGGATAAGTTAGTTTTCAAAGTAGTTCATTGAAAACTTTAAAAAAAAACACAGGTTGCAAAAACTTGTATTATACGATTCGATGAGTCTTCACCTCCTCTTTGCAACAGTGAAAACTGCAGCTGTCTATCTTGTTTCTATCGAAAGTTACTTTTAAAAAAAGCTTCGCCCGTCTTTTTGTTTCATGAAATGAGCATTAGTACAAAACAAAAATAATCGTTTTTCGTGCATATCATAAACCATTTTGTTTTCATCTCTTTACTCAATGCTTTCTGTTTCATTCTTAATATAAAATTAAGGCATGCTATAAACTTTGTTCTAATCATACAAAGATCATCATTGTATTACATATCTATTAACCATATTATCACGTTCGTTTTCTATAATTACATGCTTTAAGCAAGCATGCAATCTTTGTGGTATTTTGGTTTTGTTGTAACACATTTTTTACAGGATTTTCTAAAAATTAACATAACTTCAATGACAAGTAAGAAAAAATCATTTCATTTAAATATTTCATTGTTCTTTTTTTTGTTTTGTTTTGTTTTTCATAAGATAGTTTAATCACCAGATACATTAAGCACAATAATAAGTATGAAAATGAAAGAAATAATTTAAAAAAAACGAAAAACAGGAATCATTTTCACAATTAAAAATAAAAAAGACAAATGAAGACACTTTTAAAATTAATAATAAATGCTAATCGACATGTGTAATCTCATATCGAATGATCTTCAGTAAATATTAAATGTTATATAATTTCCATTATAGATTTCGATGATAATATAATTGTTAACGTGACCAGCACGTTATTAATCAGGAAATAAAAACAAAAGCATATATGAAAGATAATCTGAGACGATTCTTTTGAGGTTTTTGACAAAATAAAGAAGAAAAATAAAAATAAAGAATGTTATCCTATCACTGGTAATATGGAATTTGATGAGGACGAAATCGATGATGATTCAACAACAAGAGAAGGTGTTGTTGATAATGATGAAGATGAACTATATAAACCTTCGACTCGTGTACCTGATCCTAAACGGTATTCTTTTCCACGCCATGTAACTGTCGATGGACCAGTGAATGCTTTAAAGTAGATGTAAAATGACGAAAGTTCTCGAACAAGCCATGCAACAGCAAATTCAAATTTCGAAAAAGGAAGTGAACCACCCTAAACAAGAACAACAAAATAACAGATTTTTATTTAAAAAAACCAATTCAATTTTTGCTTTTAATTAATTTACTTGTGTGATTCTCAGCATAAGATAATCACAAATAAACCATAATAAAATATGACAAGCAGCAACAACAAGAGCATTCCATTCAAATAAATAATTTGTAACAATACCAGCTAATATAGCTGATGAAAGGGATTCTTGTAACGGTTCTATATAAGCTAATGGACTTAAACGCATTCTTAATTTACACCATCGAATCATTCGATCAGTCCATGCTGATATTGAATAATTACCAGAATTTTGTTGAGCAGGTGTTGGTGCAACACGTAATTTAAAACCTTGTTTAGCTATTTCATATGCGAGATAATAATCTTCAGCAATATAACGACCAAAAGTTTTTAAACCACCGACTCGATCAATACATTCTTTACGTATTAAACAAGACATTCCAGTAACACAATTTACACCAATTAAATTAATTGACATATACATACGAGCATGTTGTGTACCAAAATAAACCTAGAAAAGAGATTTATGATCAGATTCCAATGCGTATTTTTTGAATCATTTTTGATAGGAACAAGATAGAAAACTACATTCGTCACTATTTCAAAGAGAAGATTTAGGTGTATAAATTCTTGTTGAACATTTTAAAAATGATATTCTGAACTCATTTTGAAGTTGATCTGGATTGCTAATATGATTGATAGGTAGGAAACATTGTTCTCTTTCGATCTATGCAAGGTCGACATCAATAGCTTGTTCTTTTCAAGACTTTGTAGGCTATCCTTGAGACTATTGATTTCAGTCAATTGACCTAGAATCACCCAGAAAAGGTATCTACACAATGGTAATTCTACATGATGAATGGATTAGTGATATTTGTGACAAGTACACTCATAAAATCACATGGCGGCAAATTGTGAAACTTTTTGAAAATACTAAAATAACAGTGTCAGATCATTTTGAATGCAAGAAAACTACTGCCTTTCGACTCAGCATGATGAAATGTCCTTATCTAGAAGTTTTTCTGAATAATCCAAGGTTAATTAGTCGAAATCAGTGATCTCCGGGAAAGCCTTATAACTCTTGAAAAGAACAAGCTATCAATATTGGCCTTCCATAGATCGAAGGAGAACAATATTTCCTATCTACTAATCATATTAACAATCAAGATCAACCTGGAACTGGATGCAAAATTTTACTTTTAAAATGTTCAGCAAGTATTTATACACCTAGATTGTGACCACTGCAGCTTTTTATCAAACATTATTCAAAAAATGCCTGCGGCTTTTATTTTTCAAAATGGACAATAGTGCGAGTATGATGAACCAATCTTAATATCCGGTACTTCACTGCCATAAGCTTCTTTTAGTATAAAGTCGTTTGAATAACAAGAAAAAATATATAACCAAAGACTTCTCATACATTCAATAAATATTATTTTTTTCAATAAAACACTTCTCATCACAGACAATGACAGATGACGATTTGTATAGAAGCAGGCATTCAAAGTTCTCCGTTCCTTTCGACATCATACCTTTTTTTATGCTGCAGGCAAAAATCTAAAATGGTGTCAAGGTTTTTCTATTCGTTCTAGGTTTCTTTTTGATTCAGTACCTAAATTAATTTCAAAGACAAACCTTTTCAACTGTTCCCGCAAAGCCTTTTCTATTATGAGTAAATGGCATTTGATGAACAAGGCCAACATCATCAGTCATACACAAAACCATTTCATATAATGTATCTTCATACATCATTAAACCACTATCTGAGATTAAAAACAATGGATATTGTACTTTTTCATAAGCTGCTAACATATTAGATATCTTTGGATTGATTATTTCTGGTGTTCCAAATTGTAATGATCCATCATTGGAGGAAAGTTTTTTTGAACCTATATTAAAAAAACAAACAATAAAAATTCACAATCAACATTAGACTAGCTAGCTTTTGTGAATCAGATATGTTAGAATATTAAAAAGGCTTTTATTATACATACCACAACATAAAGGTGGTTTTCTTAACGGCATTCGTTTGCTCCTTGTTGAAATATCTTTGGTATTTGTTACCAATCGAAAACTATCATTATTTTGATCGTCGTCATCATCATCATTAATCTCATTTTCCTGTCTTTTTTCTATTGGTTGAGATCCTATTTAATTTTTTTAAAATGATTGTTACAATATCTATTTTATATTTGAATGCATACCAACAAATAATTGTGATTCGACATGTGGATATTGTGCACGAAGTCTTTCGATCATGTCGATCATATCACTATCATGTTCTTGTAGACAAAAGAGTATTTCGTACTAAAACAAAACAAAAAAAAACATTAATCAAATAAATGAATATGAAATAAAATCTATACATACACGAGGATATTTTAAATTAAAAAATGTCTTTAGATTTTCATATAAATTTGAATCAATACATGTTAATGGTTTAATAATTGAGATTCCAGGTAATTCTTTATGATTATTTGGTGATGTTCTTCGATGAAATTTATAAAAACTAAATTGAAATAAAAAATATTTTTTCTTTTCACATCAATATTTGTTGCTCTGAACAACAATGATTTTCAAGTGATTCTCTTAGACATGCATTCGAAATTTTTTTTTATCATGTGATTGTTGTTGACCAATTAAAGAAAATGTCCATTAAGCGTTGTTTTTTATTTGCTCATTTTAAGCATAATTTAGATTCTTCTTTTATTTTTATTTATATTTTTGATCCCGAACAATAGCAGAAGAGTCTATTTTTTTAAATTATAGTTGCTTGTGTCAACATACGTTTCAAGCAGATAATCGTAATTTTTATAACATTTTTTTTTTGGTTTCTTTGATTAACATTCTACTGCTAATGCATATCTCTATAGAATAGAATATAGGGCATAAATGAAATCAAGTTAATATTATTGAATGTATGAAGTGCTAACAATTCATTAATTCATCTATATAAAACGATAAATACTACGCGAGAAAAAAGAAATAGATTGATTAGACACCAATCAGTAGCTGTCAGCAAATCATAATCGATTTATCGAAAGGAAATTTATCGTATTTTTATTGTTTTTTTCTACCTGTCACTATGACAGAGAAGAAAGAAAAGATTTTTGTTACTAACTCATTTTATATATAATAAATGAAAGAAAATTATAAATAGTTTAGGGAGTTTCTATGTAAGATAAAATTTCTAAATTTGAACAAAATCAGAAAAAAAAATTTCTTACCCATAACTAAGTCCACCACAATGAAATAGCCAAACCAATATGAGAACTAATACGGCCAAAATAAGACAGACAGTAAAGACAAGTGTATAAACAATATGAAGGAAAGACATGGCCAACTGTGATAGTAGTAGATAGTACCGGAATTCAACTTTTCATAGATAGCTCATTTTATGTAGGCTCATTTACTTTAATTTTCACTAATATAGAACTTGTACAGAAAAACAGAAGGAAAAGCTGATTGACGGTTAGTTGAAAAGCAAAATTGAGTAAAAGAACGGAATAAAAAAAAAGGACAGTTGTGACTTCTTAGTAATACGCGACAGAAAGAAACAAGAGACGGGAAAGAAGTAATGCACTACTAACGGTTTCTTTTGAGTGTTTGCGCGAGTGAGAGAAAAGAGACATTGGCCATGACGACCGTCTAGCATGTTTTTTTTTATTGCTTCTATGAATTGAGTTCAAAACACCTTTTTTTTTTTTAAATTTGATCGTTCTCAAGGGTAAGAAGAAACTGAAATACATTTTACGTTCTGAAAAATATCAAGAATATTTCTTCACAATACCTTTGTGTGGTATGGAAGCTTCGAAAGGTAAAAAAGATAAATAAAATTTTGCAAATAATATCCGAATGTTACTGAAATTCAAAACAATAACTTTTTTTTGCCAAGGGTCTTTAATACAAATATTATTGTCATGAACAGAGAATGTATAAAAATAATAAAAAAAATTCCTGCAGAAAATTGTTAAAATAAAACTCAAGAATTTTTTTTGCCCGTTAGAAAGTTTATCATTTTATAGTTTGATGACATGTTATATATTACAATCATTACTAATCTGTTTCTCTTCAAAATAATCCATACATGTTTCTTCTCTCACTTCCTATATATCGTTATGATGATTTATTGATCAATAAATGCCTGTTTATACATTATCGTCATCTAATCGGAAAAATAAAAGCGTAAAAGACGTCTACGCATGTTATTGATAATTCTGATAGATTAATAATCTATGTATCATGTTTCACATCTAAATAAACGATGTAAACATCTCTATATATATTTATTTCATAAAGGGATAATATTTCATGTATTCTTTTGAAAGTACTCTATTCAAATATTCTTGTAGTACACAGAGAAAAAAACATATTCATAGTCAATGTTTTTCTTCCTTGTAATTCTACTAAACTTTTCCTTACCCATAAAAGAGACCAAGTAAATGAAATGTTCCAAGAAGTACCCAACCAACAAGAAGTAAATAGCAAAATATCTGTAAAGTGACATAAAAAACGTCACTAATATTACTTGCAGTGCCAAACATGGATTAACAATAATAAAATATCAGGACAGTATTGATATTGATGACTAACGCCACAGTAGTAAAAAAGGCATGAATAATAAAAAGGGGGAAAAGAATAAACCGTTGGTGTTTTTTTTTTATTTATTACGTTCTTTTGCCTACAAGTTGGGACTATAGAGAATACGAACACATCATAAAATACGTCATCATAAATACCATGCTATGCGGATTTGAGACTCGCGTTCTGCTTCCTCATATTCTACTCATGGCTTAACGATAGAGGGAACTCTTAACTGGTCGTTTGAACTTCATAAAACTACTTTTTCCTATTCTCAATTGAATAATCAATATTAAGGTAGATTATAAGATTGTTTTTACTACAGAGGTATGCATATAAAATGAAGGATGAATGTATCAAATCATATCATTGTTGATATTTTTACGTAGGAAAGCAAATTCACTCAAAATCTCTGTTGATATTATCAAGCAATGATACGATTTATAACCATTTCTTTGTTATTTTTGACCCATAGATTAAATATCTTTGTTAATACACTGAAAGCCATAAATATCGTTTCGGTGAAAAACTTAATTCTCTCCACTGTACTTGAAGATATTGGGCTTATCATTTTATCAATGAAAAAGAAGTATTTAAAATCTTCTTTCAGAAGAAAACTGTTAATGCATACAACTTTCACTTGTCAACATTCACTTGAACACGTTTTGTAATCTTTCACAAGTTCAACAAAAAGAAGGAAATTCAGAATAACCTATGCATTTTTTGGGGGGGATTTTAACATCGCCTAGTTACGTGAAAAGTCAACGCAAATACTCATAATAATGTCCATTAGCATCAATACACTGTTGAAAGAATAGAAGATCTACACCCAGTTCAGTATTAGAAAATTGTACATGTGGCATTATTGAGATCAGAAACATAACTTAGTACTTAATGCAGGTGGAGGAGGCATTGACATACAAGAAAAGCTAATCCGGAATCACAAAGTGAAAGAGACGATTGAGTATATACGCATCTGAAGAGAAATGTGCGCATAAATCTGACATCGAACTGATAGCCTGCATAAAAAAAAAGAGAATAGAAAGAGAACACTGATGTTGCTTGTACCAGATTAATAAAGTCTTGCACAAGGATCAAAAGTTGATAAATAAGTGTGTTGTTAATCGGGGTTCAATGCTGACTCAGAAAACTTGAAAGATGAGAACAATTTTCAATTGTTGATATTTACTGTGGTACGTATGCGACTGTAACGTCACTTTAGCTAGATATGAATAGACCAAGAAATCGAAATTCGAAAAAACTCGATATCCAAAATTTGTTTAGTTTGTAAAAGTTCACGAATAGAAAGAGTTAACATATATAGATAAGAGAAAGCGATGCCGATTTTCAAGGTAATTCTATCAATATGTAATTGAACTACTGTATTGTTAACGGTAGAGCAGACGCAAAGAACAGTGTATATATGTGTGTACGACAAATACAAAAAAATGAGTACGAAACTTTAGCAATTCTTTTGATGGATTTGAAGTAAAAATTCCCACCACAAATGCCAAAAATTCGTCCTAGATATACTACGATGTCAATCGTGAGCAATTTGCAAAACTTGGAACCATTTAAAATTCAATTCAAATTGAGTAATATATAAGAAAAAAATGTATATGAAAAGAGTTTTGATCTGAAGTATACTATCATTGAGTTTCTACGATTTTTTTGAAAACTTGACTATAGATAGGCAAATTGTATTACTTTATAGCTAGAATGTTCGGTGAATTTTTCTCGAGCTTTGTAAGAATTCATTATAACTTCATCTTCAAGTCGATCTTTTCAATTTTGAATTCTCAAAGATTACGCTAAGACTCGTGTTCTTAATTCTCTTAGTCTTTTGTTCAAATTGTATGACAAATTGTCATAAATACTTCGATGAGATTAGACATCTAATTTGAGAATTTTTTTACGCTTATACATAAATAAATTCAACGCAATCTATTTTAGTAATTATGTCTCAATTATAGCTTCACATAATATCGATTTTAGGTGTTCTTATCGTATGTGTGCAAGGAAAATAACTCCATCTTCTCATTGACCTTATTGTTTCAAAGCTGTTTGTTTTTCAAGAAAAAAGAGGCGGAGTGGGTTGCCAAGCATAAATAAATCCATTTATGTAATTGTAAAAGGTTACATTATCGTATTGAGGTAAGTGTTGATAATTGAAAGTAGTGTTCACTAACGATTTTCTTATGAAAAAAAGCTTTGAACACTCTTCCATCCTTGATAAAAAAAAAAGTCAGTCCAATATTTTCAAGCGGACTGGATATAATTAAATTTTCTGTCATAAAGATATTTATGGTCCAGCATATACATCAATTATGATAAAGAATTAAACGACAATAAAAGAATATTATTATATTTGACGGATTAAATTTGTAGAAATTTTTGAAGAATATAATAAGAATAATAAATAAAAATAGAATCATTTTTATATAATAAAAAAAAAGTTTATTCATTTCGTTAATGAAAACTTATCAAGTAACTAATGCTAATTTCTTATATTTTGTAGAATAAGTGTTTGTTTGTTTGCTTGTACTTATCTTTCTATCCAGTTATTAATGTCAAAGTATATATTTAATACTTAATCAAAATAACATTAGCATAATCATTTTGTTGATTAACAATTTATTGAAATAAACGAACTGAATATAAAAATAGACATGTTTTATACTTATGAATAGTTCAAACAAATCGTATACTTATAGCATTAGTTTTGACTAACTGACACAAAAAAATAATTGACGTACAATGCAAGGATTTCTTGAAAATGATGTTAAAATCCTGATTAACTGTTGATGTTGATGAAAAAAAACAATATGACATAATAAAAGATCAATAAGTTACTATTATAATGATTCTATTTGAAAACAAAGATCAAGTTTTTGATTAAACTTCCATAGTTAAAAAATGTGGAAAATAATTAAACAAAAGTCTTCTTCATTTCTTTCTATTTATTTAATTCATAAAAACATTTTCGATTTAGATTTTTTCTAACGGTTTTCATATTATTTATCATTCTTAAGTTTTATTTCGAACGATAAACGCTTATCTAATTTAAAAAAAAAAACCAGCACAATTATGATAGAAAAATTTTAAGTGCCATGAATCAAAAACCAATGCTAATTCGTTTGTACTCAAATACATAAATAAACCATAATGGCACTATACTATTCAATAAATAAAACATTTTTCATAATCAACAATATGTTTTTATTCAGTTTGATCATCAATTATCACGGTGAGGTTCATTCAATAAGAACATTCAATTGATGGCATGTAATTAATATTAAAACCATGTAAAATGATATTTAAAATGACGTAATCTACTAGTCACTTTTTACTTTTAAATTATTTAGAACTTTGGCAAAATGATTTCACATTAAACTAAAGAATTTTTTTATCCATTGATCAATTCAAAATAACTATTACTTAACATGATATTTATTCAAACTTTTTTACATTTATATAGTAAAATGTAGGAAACTTTGGTGATTCATGGATTGTACCTGCTAAAGAATTTTTTATTGTTATTTGCCTGATTGATTCTAGTCACGTAATGCGTATACACAAGACTTATGTGGGAATATTCACCGAGAAAAAAGCATTCATGTCGGAAACTAACCTTCATTGTGGGACTTTTTCTCTGTAATGAATAGTAGTTTAATGTGGATATGTCATTATAGAATACATTTGACAAGACCTCGAGAAAAAACTCTTGTAAATTCTTAAATCGAAGAAAAATTGGAATTCATGACGTAAAACTTGATCACCACGTAAGCATAATATTTTCATTTCAAGTGATTATATCAAATAAATTGCTATTTAATTATTGAAGATAGAATACAATAATGTGCAATATTAAGCATTAAACTATGGCAGAATAAAATAACATGCACGAGAAGTTAATGAAGAATTAACAAATTTTCTTGTAGTATTACTAATTCAAAAGTGAAAAGATCATAACTTATACTAACATTTGTATGTATGGCAATAAGTAATGAAATATGATGATAAGAACTAAGTTTGAATTAATATTGTATATCAATACTTGAATCTAGATAGAAATATATTTTGATATCTAATTTATAATCCATAAAAAGATTATATGAAACATTGTTAGATGGCTTTATAACAGAAAAAAGCCAATGAAATATTTAGTTCAATATGAATTATTTAAGTAAAATGCTTTTGATTAAAAAGATAAGAAATACTGCTGTTGATAAACTTTTGTTTTCTTCATTTTATCGTATTTATAATATAATTTTTAAAAAACAACAGAAAAGAAATCGATTCTATTAGAAAATTATCCACATTACTTTTGAAAACAATTGTAACACTTCCAGAACTATCATTCTAATGCTCTACTGTTAGTAATAATGATAATAATGTATATTAGAAAGTATTAAATCATTTGGAAAGTCTTGAAGAATATTTTATCAACAAGTTTTTGTTTTATTTCTTGTACATACGAAAAGATCTTTTGTTTACAATTAGAATATGAAATTTTTAAAATTTTAATGCAAACAACTGTTCGTCCATTATTAAATTACTGCCTTGCTCAAAGAATATCATCCGCAAATAACCGTTTATGATGAAATACAACATGCTTGTGGGATCGTATTTGTCCATAAATACAACCCAAGACGATGATTACAGTCATCGACGCAGTCAAAAAAACACTATTCTATACCGTGGTTTCATATAGTTTGCAGTCGTAAATAGTTGTTAATTGATGTTTGGAAAGCGTAATATTAAGACTATATTTTATCGTGTCATACGCAGTCGATAACGGTCTGAAAACTAAGTATTCGCTCGCTTCCCATTTGTTACACTACAGTGAAATATGCTCACAATATTGCGCCTAACAAACAGCCTAAAAAAGTCATATAAAACGGCCGTTTAAGGCTGTGTTTATTGGATCTGGAAGAATCAGTAATTGGATCGTATGTATGCTAGTATACGACAACATTACGACAGACATCTTCAAGGCGTTTTACGGTGACAATACGATGTCATAGACGACCAGTAATATTGGACGTGTTCTAACGACACATACGGCATAAAAACAGCCGTTTACGATAGCGTTACAATGACCCATAATGATTGACCTGAGTCGGTATTAATATGTATCGAAAATATATATAATATGCATGCTTATGATGACGTTTATCGGAAGTACAGTTTTAATTATCATATGAACAATTAATTGCATCGATTTTTTTAAAGCTTCAGCAGACAAACTAAAAATAAAATGCATCTAATTGCTTATTTGTAACCTATATGTAAAAAAGCTTTACGCAACATGTCTAGTTAATAATATATTCGTTCACTTACAAGTCATTGGAGAGAATCAAAAGTAGCCCGCTAGAATCAAAAGCTCATGTTCTTTCCAATTATATATTCAAAATTCTTCTTTTTTTGTTTTTGATAAAACTTCGTTAAATCTTTGATGGTGAAAAGAAAAAGAAAATTTATACAAAACACTAAATTAATAGTGTTGATAACGATGTTTGCTTACTTTTTTTGAAACCTAGATGTCACTGAACAGCATCAAAAGCTACCATTTAGCATCAAACTTTGATAGTTTTTCTAAATTGTATGTTCAAATTAGCTACAATCAAATATCTCATTAATCAAAAATTCTATTTGCATAAAGTCAAATCCTCTTTTTTCTGCCATTCATAACTTCTCTGGATGAGATTTTGGGATAACTTTAACTTTTAAGTGTTGCAGAGAATTGAATTTGTAGTAAATTATGAATTACCGTAAGCTAGAACTCAAAAGAATCAAAATCTATAAATATTGTTCGAACAAATAACTTTTTTACTTGAGACAGCATTTTTCAAATGCTGTGTCCATAGTGTGTATCAACGCTGAAATTTGACTAAAAATGAAAATGACTGTTTTTCAAGATTTAAATATAGGAAAATCTATTTCAAAACATAGGCTATCGAATGATATAAATAACTTTGTTGTAACTCTGAACGAAACGGAAATACCAATTATCCAAAAATTAACCCTGCACATCATAATGTCACCGGAAAAACTAATATCTGACAAAATTAAACTGTTTGACACACAAATCAAGTACATTTTCTGAATCTCCAAACCAAACTCTACACAATAATGAAAAATATATTTTAACTTTCACGATTAACTTTTGAGAAAAAAAAACTGCGGCTCCATCAGCTAGCCTTGTAAAATGAGCAATACACTCACGTCCAATCACCGGACTTTTCCAGATTTTGTAAGAATGTTCTTTCATCTACTGTCTCTAATCTCTGTTAGCTCAAGCATACCTGAACTGCAGCGTGAGTTTCCAAAAAGTCTAGCTTTTCCGGGTATTTGTCAATTTTTGTGGATTTGTAAAAATAATTAATCGACAAAAATAGTACATTCAGGATAAGCGCGTTAAACTGCGTACAATGATATATAACCCCAAACAGTTTGAAGAAAAACATCTTTTCAAAAAAAGATGAGGGCAAGGCTCTCTCAGGCATTTTTCAGCGAAAAAATGTTTTTTTTTGCTTCATACCAATTATTTCTGAGTGAAGAGATCCGTTTACGCTCAAGAAATTTACATGTTCATCTGATATGTGAAAAATACATATACTGGATCCCGCTCCTTCTAAATGATTACTTAATTTCTGAGTTTAAACACAGAGAAATTGCAACTTGTTATTTTTGATAAACTCAATCACATTTCTTTTTTTTTTGTTTTATTTTCTTAAGAACAAGCATTATCATATTGTTCGACAATTTTTTTTAATTCTTCATCAATTTTATAAATATGCATTTCATCTTGTTCCATTCCAAATTTTTCATGAGATTGTTGTACAAGTATTGCTTTATTTAATGGAAAATTAAATGGATAACAATTAATATTATTTGCATACCAATCACCATCTTTAATTGCACCATAAGTACAATAGGTTTTATTCACACATTCAGTTGGTATCAATGGTAATGATTCATTTTTTCCTATTGAACGAGTATTTGATGCTGAAGATCTTCCATTTGGTGGGTAAGTACTTAATGCAAAAAATTTTGCTCCTGACATAATTACATTTCGTACAGCTTTTAAACCATTTCGAATATGCATATGTTGTAGTGCATCACGAACTATAATTAAGTCAAATCGATTACCATTTATTTCATATGTAGAATTTTTATATGTAAATGTTGGTATTGGACAATTCACAATATCCCAATATTGAAATAATTTATTATGATGTTTTGTTTTATATAATTTTTGATTTTGTTTTATTACACTTAGTGATATATCACCACCAAAATAAAGTTCTTCAATAGTATTAATTTCACGAAGACTAAATTGCCAATAAGTATCACCACAAGGTATATCACCCATCGATCGAATTGAATAATGTTCAAATAATGTACGTAAATGTCTTAACCAATCGAAAGCACCTTCTAATGAAGAACCTGGACCTGATCGACTACCAATTGTATTCCATCGTCCAGTTTCAAAAATATTATCAAATTCTTTCTTACGAATATGTAATGATGAGTCATTTAGATCAATTTTACATTCATTATCAAGTGAATAAATAAAAGAAGAAGATAAAATTGTTTCAAGTTGAGTATGTTTCGCATTATTAATTAGATTTGGTTTTGTTGATAATGAAAACTTGATACATACATGTAAACGAGCGAAAAAGTAATATAATACCAATATACTAATCGTTATAATTGTAGCAATAATTAGAAGTGAACGAGTTGTTCGTGTCAAATAAGATACTACCAAAGTAAAAAGAATGGTTTATCTCTCAGCAAAGTAATTCTATATCTTCTTTATATTTCATATGTCAACTGTAGTTACGAAAATATAGAATAGTCTAATATGAAATTCTCTCTTGATTAATTACTTAAAGGATTAATATGAGTAGTCTTCAAAGATTATTAGAACAAAAACTGTAGAAGCTTAGATACATATAGAGTCTTGGAGAACAAAATTTTTTCGAATTCGGCATCTCATTTATTCGGTCCCGCTTTCTTCTCAAAATATTCCACAGGAAGGAACAAACAACATTTTTTGAGATTCGAGACTTCTTGCAAGACTTTATATATAAGATATTTTGTCATTCGAGTCCATCGAATCTAAAAAATTTCAGTTTCGAATCCTATGGGCTGTAATTGTCATAAGCAACTTACTCAGAATCCTTCTCTAATACCATAGCTTGTCAATTCAAGCAAAATAACAGTTACTATACTATATCAACTTTTATATAACATCTTATTAGTTAATAGAAATTTCGTTTTCAAAATTTAAAATATATGAAAAATGTTTTGAGAAAAATTTCATACGGTAGGATTTTGTAGAATGCATCATTCAAATCAAATAACAGTCAGAGATGTCGGTCACGAGGGAAAATCTGCCACTGTCATGATGGTATTCAAAGGAATGTTTCAAATTTCACTACTGTGATTGTACCGAACTATTAGAACTGTTGTCACTAACTCAAAAGATTATTTGAGTGTTAGAATATTACATGTGTGAATAGTGAAATTTCCGTACAATTTTATGTAACTTTGCAATGTCCTTCACAAATAAGACAGTAACGTCATGATGGACATCTTTGATAACAAATCAAGTTTTATAATTTGTATATATCACCTTACACAGTCTGATATTGATCGAAATCAATCACTTAAATCAAAATGAATTAGAAAAGGAATTTATTTCCCCGACAATCTATATCGTGTTCTAATCTATTTGTTATATATGTACATATTCAATAGACTTGTCAACAATATCATAGTGTTGAATCATAAATAACATGATCTTTAGATTTAAAAAATCAGGAGAAAATAAATTATTTCAATTCTACATTTTCATTTGATTTCTTCAAAAGAAAAGAATACATTAGTTACTTATATGCATAAACCAATTTACTACGGAGGAGGGGGGACAAAAGTTCTGGAACAAACTTGTCCCTTTTATAGTGTTTTGTTAAGAAGTTATTTGAAGCAAACAGTGATGTCCTGTAATGTATCTAATGACGACCACTCATATAGTGTTAGGGCATTATAATTGAACGTTTCTGTAGCAAGTTATATAGATTTAAATATTAGTCCATTGACCAAAAGTTCTGGGACCATACAGATATATTGCGTCGGATAACTAATATTATATACAAAAAATGATTAGATGAAGCTAAAAATTTCAGAATTTCTATTTCTTAGCAAGACAATATTCTTCACAAAAAATACTTTTTCAAAAATCTTTCAGCATCATAGTTTGCTGAGTCTAACAAAAATGACACCTTTAGACACTCAACGTTTCTACTGATCTTGCTTCTAATGCGTGGGTTCTTCATGAAACTTTCAAGATATATTGGGAGTAATGTCACTAGTAATTATCCAAAGTTTCAGCTCATCTCTTCATATCTATTTTGAGATATTTCAATTTTAAGGTCGAAAAATTGTACTATTTCAATGCAGAACTTCTTCCACGCCTAACCTGCAAAATGACTCGGGACCTTTTTAAATTATAGAAGACATCTCACTCTCGCTTGCTATGGTGCCGGTTCTTTTAAATTCCCATTAGTTGCTTAGTAAGCGGAAATTTATTGTAACATGGGCAGGATGTGGGTGTGGGGTGCGGAGTTTGGGTGTAGGTGTGGGGTATGCGTGTGGGTATGTATCGATGAGGATAAGAACTACATTCACACCTACACGTATACCCCACACCCACACCCACCCTCTAGGTCAATATTTCCGGTACTGTAGCCGCTTTTTTGTTTCATCACGACTAGTGCATACTGTAACGGATATCAAGGCGCAGATTTCTGGAAAGTCCCGAGTTTTTTTCAGCGAGTCTTTTCGAAAAAAGGACGATTTTTCTTTAATTAAACACGCTCGATGACTATATAACATAGTTTTTGTAGTTGATTGTTTCGTCGATACAAGATCCGGCATATCAAATATAGTCGAGTGCAGGATTTACTGCCGTGAAAAAAATTAATAAGGTGCACTTTGTTTATATGAAGTATTAAAGAAAAAAATAATCAATTATTGATTGAGCTAATTCATATTCATTCTGAATTAAACAATGGAACTTTTTATTATGAAAACCGTACTTAATATTATATCAAGTTTTGAAAGCATTCGCTTTTTGTAAGCATGTAAATTAATTTCAGTATGTCAAAAGCGTTTGACTTTATATACGACAATTATTTTGCTATCTTAATTTTAATAGATCATCTAAAGAAAAAAAACTCAGTCTGGTAGGAAAAAAATTGAAATAAAATGCTTCAAGAAGCGAGTAATTTCATATTTTATTCAATTTGTAGACATTGAAAATAACGAAGACCAGCCTCTTTTAAAAAGTGTTTCTCAGTCAATTTTGTTTCTATCTATTTTTCCCACAAACAAGAAATATATTCGTAAACTTTCTATTTTATTTTTTGTTTCGATTAAATGAAAACGCATGTTATTTCTTCATAAAAAGAGTAATAACTATCCTATGGTTTAAAGTATCGAATGAAGTCAACACCTACGTTGAAATATTATCATATATTGCATTCTAATAAATTTAATAGTACGTGTCTGCAATTAAACATCTATTTGCTACATGATTTACGTTTTAAAGCTTGATGTGTATCATATATTTGGACATTGCCGAGAAAATGAACTGATTACAACAGACCAACTAATACTACGAACAATGTTGTTTCTTTATAAACGCTTAAACATCAATTTTTTATATTAAATTTAAAATAAAAAGAGATAAACATGAGAAGAAATATTAGAATAAGCATTCCGTACATTAAAATATACAATCCTTCCTTTTTTCGCTCGGACATTAATCTAAAAGAAACTAAGAATCAATGTGACTTTAACCCTAACATCCTTTCTCCCTTTTACTCCTCCCTTCCTTTCTTTTTTTGGTCGGCTATCATTCAATGTCCCCGCATTGAAAAAAATCAATCAGACTAAAAAAAGAATATTTATATTTCAAATTTCATCTATCATTCAATGTCCCTAATCCATTAATAGGATTATGCCCGTCTGGTGGACGCACACGAGTCACATCGTTTTTAGAAACCAAGGTGCCAAGAAACTGTATGTCAAATAAAATAGAGTATCTCCTGTGTGACGGAAGCATTCGTTCCATCGTGTATGAAATCCTGTATTTTAACCTATTTTATCACAAAGTCAAACTCCAGGGAAAAAAAATATGCAAAAACGCGTTCTGACTTGTACATTTTCATTCAATATAGATTAGAGTCATATTTTAAGTCTCATCTGCTACTATATTTAGTTCTTATAACTTCTACTAATTTATTTCTCTTCGGAATAATACATCTGTTTCTCGCAGTGATGTTCAATTTTTCAGAGAAAAATATTTCAGAAAATTTCTCACGTTTCTTTAACATCAATATGATTAAATGAAGTTGTTAGTAATATCAAAATTTTGCAGTAATTTTTGAAGATTCACGTGATTTTGGAGTAGGAACCTTCATTGCTTACATTAAAATATGACAATATAGTTATTATTAGTATATAGACATTTCAGTAATTTCTAAAATTGACTACAATACCTTAGTAATTTCAGTAGTTTCATCTGTATACGTTAGGAATTGCTAAAATTAGCTACATATTACCTTTTTCTTGTATTGTTACTTTCAAAAACTACCATTTTCCAAAACTTGACTATAGCTCATTTCTCTCATATGTCGTTACAACATGACGTTGATCATTTAATCATTCAAAAATTAGTTATCCTCATCTCATGAGAAATGTGAAAGCTTGAAAGATATCTACCTACACTATCGATGTCTCTGATCGAATCCTAATCTATGTATTACTCATATCTACATAAATGGTGTATATATCTCTACATTTATTTCACAAACAGACTATATTTCATATATTCACCGATGAAAAAGAGAACCAAATATTCACATTCAATGTTTTTTTTGTCTTATAATTCTAAATAAGTTTTTTTTCTTACTCATTGAAGTGACCAAGTAAATGAAATATTTCAGGAAAAGTTCAACCAATGTGATGTAAATAGAAAAATATCTGTAAAGAAACATAAAAATCATCATTATTATTACTTGCAATACCATGCATGGATTTTACATAAGATATCATAACAATATTGATATTGACGAATAATAACATGATATTAAAAATTGGCATAGTTGGTTAAAGAAAAAGGAAATCATAGATTTTTTTTGTTTATCACCCAGGTTAATGATCCCAGCGCCCAGATCCGTGGAGGGTGTAGTGTGCTGTAGGAAAGATACCGTTTCCTATCGAAAAATAGTAGGAACTTGTAAGTAGGAATCCAGCGACCGTATCCAGTTGCCGTCTCTGCTCAGTTACGCTCGAAACTAGATATATCCGAATACCGAATTTCTACTTTCAAGTTTCTACCATTTTGCAGGCTGAATCGATTGTACCTTATTCACCTGAGTACGTTCTATTGCTTTCAATTGCAGACTATTGAGAATACGAACACATACTAAAATGTATTATAATCAATATTATGCTTTATGGATTTGAAGCTTATATCCTTCTTACACATATTCTGCTGTTGGCATAAGGATAGAGAAAACTGTTGACTGTTCATTTCAACTGCATAAAACTACTTTTTTCATATTCTCTATTGAATAATTAATCTTAAAATAGGTAATAAAAATTACTTCTACTAACAAAAAAGTAGTCATTTAAAGACAAGGTTGAATATATCAAATGGCAGTGCTACTGATACCTTTACTTTGAAAAATGAAACCATTTATAATCTCTATAGTTCTTATAGAAATATGATCTATTTTATAGTTACTCGTCATCATAGAGTTGTAGACTAAATGTCTTTGTCAATACGTATGTAATAAGCAAAATGTTCAATGAGAAAAACGTCATCATTGTTTTATGTTTCCTCCTCATTTAAAATTACCGCACTCAATATTTTATATATGACAAAATCTGACAAAGTCGTTCAAATATTGACTATTGTATGTATGAAAACGTCAGGTTCAAATAACATACGATGTAAAAGTAATGGCACAAAATGTTGGTCCGTTTTTTTCTTGGATAGGAAGGTGCTGAAAGAAAAATTTTCTTAACAAAATATATAGTTTTTTCTCCTCTTTCGAATTATATATGACATAAGTTTCTACCACGTTTATAAATGAAACACCGTAACAAAAAAAAAAGAGCACCCTTAAGAACATTTCGCACTTTTTTAATAAAAAGGTAGCAGAAAATATCGATCGTCATATCTCTTCGACAAATACGTGCTGGAAAGAAAATTTTATTACCAATTGATAGGAAATTTTCTCCTCTTTCGAACAGTAAGTAGTTTATTTTTAATACACATTCGTAAATGAAATGAGACAAGAAAGAAAGGGAGACACTCGTGCAACAAATTTGCAGTTTTTTTATGAACTCGTCAATAACATCTTCTAGATGGTAGTTAATCATAATTAACTGATACCTACAAAATGGTTTTAAAAAGTTCGTAAAAGTCTAAGTAACTGCTGTTTTACAAGAGCTTTTTAATGAGTATCAAAAAAAATCGAATTATCGTTGTCTGCCAAGATATTTTTGACAAGTTTATACAAAAATTGCAAATTGGTTGCACGAGTATTTTCCTTTCTTTCTTATCTCATTTCATTTACGAATGTGTATTAAAAATAAACTACATACTGTTCGAAAGAGGAGAAAATTTCCTATCGATTGGTAATAAAATTTTCTTTTCGAAACGTGTTTATTGAAGGGTTATTCAAGAAACAAGGAAATCAACATTTTTTGCCATTTTTCTAAATTTCACGAAAAGTGCGAAATATTTTTAAGGGTGCTCTTCTTTTTTGTTACGATGTTTCATTTATAAACATGGTAGAAATTTATGTTATATACAATTCGAAAGAGGAGAAAAAGCTATCTTTTGGTAAAAAAAAAACTTTTTTCGAGCAGCAGTCTTCTATCGAAGAAATAATACGGATCAACATTTTGTGCCATTACTTTTTCATGGTATGTTATTTAATTATAGAACTATTGAGTTATACTATTGAAATATTATCTCGATAGGAATATCATGCGAATATATATACATACACACGAATAGTTGAAGATCTTCAATAATTGCATCCAATTTTCAGATTTAACATTATGTGACAATGCAATGGCAAGAAGGCAAATATAAAAGATTTCTCGAAAGAAAATTCAATATTTGTTTTTTTTCTCTGTCTCAACATGCGTTCCTCATAGTTAACTGCAATCCTATAAGTTATTGAAACATTTATTAAGAAAAAAAACCTTTTCATCATATGCGCTTGTTAAAAATCATCGACAGATGAGATATTCTATGTAAGAAGACACTTACTTTAATAAAAATTTAGTTATTTTTTTTCCCAATCTTTTTAACAGGCTAGCTATTTAATTTCAAGCGCTATTTAAATATTGCCAGCAGTATTTAATAAATATTCATAACTATTTTATGAACTATTAGCTATTCATTTGTATTGTCAATTTCTGTAAATGGGTACCTATTTAATTTCAAAAACTATTTAATAAATAGTCAACTACTTATTTGTCTCTTATAACTGATTTGTTTTGAGTAAGGAATGCCAAAAATGGAAAATACTTTGATGAATAGCTATTTAATCTCAAACACGATTTTATAAAATTTTCACAAATATTTAAATACTATTTAGCTATTTCATTATTAGAATTGTCTTTTTTCGAACAAGAAAAGAAAAGATTGGATATGCATAGATGAATAAGAAACGAGAATGTCATGCAGTTATTCTTTTATTTTAATTGAGAACGGTTGAAATAAAATATTGAATATTTAAATTAAGTCGACAGATGATAAATGTAGAGATGTTTCAAAATGTATGTATCTTAGTGAGAATTGAATAATGTGAAACGAGAATATTAAAAGAAAGAAAAATAAATGTTGTACACAACATATTTTGATGCTGTTTTATCTTTCAATAGCAATGATTAAGTTTTTGGATCGATGATAGGCATTCAAGAATAGAGTAATAAAATTAATCAGGAAGAGATTTTTCGAACATTTTAAGATCGATCTATCGATAGAAATTTAGATTAAAACTTGGCCATTTCGTTTTTCCATAACTAACTACAAATGAGTCCAAAATCCAGTAAATCGACCATAACTCGGTGCTACAAGCCAATGTTGAGGAACCCTTTTTGGTCTTTTATTAGCCTTGCCGAGACCTTCAAAACCTAATATGAAATCAAATGGTAGGTAGTACGAATAACGTCCTTGTTAGATCATTTTTGATTTGTTCTTTAAGTATTGATTACAATCAATAATAAGTCCTCTTTAGTATATTTTTATATCGTTGTTCGCAATCTTTTAATAATCTTTTACTGATTGCTCTTCTTGGCATTCGATCATTTCAATAATAACTTGATATTGACATGCCATCTAGATCTGATTTCTTCTATTATGTTCAAGTGTACAGAGTTATCACGCGAGTCTTCTTTTGTGTCCCGTTTATTTCTATGATTTTTAATTACAATGGTTTTTCCAGAAAACTAAAATGATTTTGAGAATTTAAAAAGGAACTTTTTGGGTTTTACAAGTTCAACAATAATGCTGATCTCAGTCTTTTAAGGTTTTCAGCTCAAAATCTTGAAACTTAGGTGTATTTTTATGTAAATATATTAATTAAAGTTTCAATTTTTTGAGAAATTAATTAATTAAGAGCAGTCTTCTATCAGGAAGTGTATTCAAATCTATGTCAAATATAGAGACAAATAATGAGAAAATAATTTTCTGTTTTTTATGTATACTACTGTCCATTTCAGAATATATTGTGCTTCACTGTTTTCTAAATAACTTTTGATAGGAATACTATTGAGCCATGCGGTTTTCACCATTCAAGAGAGAAAATCCGAAGCCATCAAAACGTAATTGGTCAGTAATTGATCAATTGAATGAGTTCTTGATGAAGATTTTCGAAAACGATATTCTGAAGCTATTTTTCTTTTGGTTGAGGCTTTCAATAAGACGACTGACTCATAGAAAAATTTCTTCTCTTTCAATCTACACAGGGCAAACATTTGTAGCTTGCACCATTCGAGGGTCCAAAGAGTTTTTCTGAAATCTCCGTTTTCTATGAATTGACTTGTAATTAGCCGAAGAAGCAACTATGTAGGTAAGGGTAATTTATCGTGTTGAGTCGAATGATGATATTTATTTTTAGGATCGTACTGATTTGTCTTGGTTATCTCAATATTTCTGAAATCTTGACTTCTTCGTTACATTGAGGTTGATTGTCGAATTTCAGAAATAGTAAGATAACAGAGTCAGATTAGTTCGAGCCTAGGAATAGATATCACCGTTCGAATCTGCACGGTGAATTATCGGTGTCTAACTGCTTTGCAAGGTGATCACAGATCAATTCGTTGAAATAGAAGATTTCAGGAGAAGTTCTAAATCTCTCGAACGGAACGAGCTACGAATGTCGATCTTGCATAAATCACCAGAGATGCAATTTCTCTGCCGATTAGTCACGTTGAAAGTTTATATCAAAAGCGTAATAGCTTCAAAGTATTATTTTCGAAAAATCTTCATTAAGAACTGATCTGAAATGATCGATTGCCGATCAATCACATTTCAATATGCTTCGATGGCTCTGGATTTTCTCTTTTGAATGACGAAAGCCGCAAGTCTCTATAATCTTTCTATCAAAAATTACTCGAAAACAGTAGAGCGCATTATATTTTGAGATGGATAGTAGTCACATTGTTTTCAATATTTCTTTATTAAATTTTTCAAACATTCGTTCATTCCAACGATGTTGGAAATAGCTCGATTATACAAAGTTTCTCGAATAATTTTAGTTCTCGTAAAAAGAATTGTAACTTAAACATGCGATATTGTATAAGGTGTTTGAACAGTCAACATCTTTAATTTATTTCGTTGTATTATTGTTCCACTTGATTGGTGATTAATTATTGCTATTTCGTTTGATATATCATTTTTATTCTTAAATAAATTGATTAAAACTTTTTTTGGTAAACGTCTAAATATTGGTGATGATAAATAATTTACATAAAACATTGATATATAATTAAAATAGAAAGCAAGGCGAACTATTTGAAGAAAAAGATTTTCTTGTGCTCGACGATATTCAGTTTTAATCATTGTTTGTGTTATATTTTCATAAATATTTTGTACACAATAAGGTATTGACGATATAATAGATATGATTATTTGTAAAAACAACATTGATGTTAATTGATTATTAATACGTGCCATACGTGTTAACATTGTCGATCGCAATGGATTAATACGTTGAGTATGAGTGTGATGAAGATTTTTTAATGTTAATATTCCAAATATACTCATAAATAACCATGGAAATGTTCCATAACAAAATAGATTAAAACAATAAGTTAATATTTTCGAATATATAAATGATGAACTTCCACAAAGTTGTCTCGTTTGTATAGGTTTTGTAAAAATAAGAGTTGGAATAGCTGTTAACATCCATATAATCATTGTTAGTAAACAAACTATTTTTGCTATGGATACTGAATTGAAATAACGCCATTTTATTTGACGACACGTTGACAAAAATCGATCAATTGTAGCCCATACAAAACATGAGAGAGCTGTTAAAGACGCACATTGTGTTATATAACTTCGAATTTTACACCATCCTATATTAGTGATTGTCCAATCAATTTCAAAACCATCAGTTAAAATTCGCATTAATAAACCAAATATTATCTGAATTAAACTAGCTACAGAACCGAATGACATATATACACAACATGAACTTAAACGAAGAGAGTGATGACGAAATATGAGTATATTCCATAAACATCCAATCAAACCGAGAACAAACATAATTATACCTAAATAAATATTAATTTGTCGAGATATATAGTTTAAAGTTTCGACCATATCCATTATTAAATGTCAGAAAAATAACGTTTGCATGAGAATAACATTTAAAAAGTAACTTAAGATATAAAAACACATGCGTGACTGATCTACTTTGTTTCACGTTATTCATTATGATCTATTAATATTAGTAATGTCAACTTGAAAATAAAGGAGATCTTATACTGGCTTGCAAATTGTTGCTTTTAATGAAAAACTACCGTATTAATATTATATGATCAAGTCATCTATCTACGACAATAATCAAATCAGTTATGATAACATACTGTAAAATAGACACATATTTGCCATATTATCTTAAAATTTGTATGAATATCCCTGAAGAAAATGAAGAGATAAACTAATACATGCAATAGTGTTTTCAATCTGAAAATCCTCTTTGATACACTTATTTATTGCGCATAATTGTCAGATAAAAACATATTGAGAAGTATGCACTTTTACTCAATTATGTCTATTTTCTTAGAGCAAAAAAGTAACATGTCCTAGTTTTCCAATACATCATTCTCATAAAGCTCATCCTAACTTGTATTAGTTTATTACTAAAGAATGTTTTATAATACATATGCAAAAACAATATTTTTATTCTGTGTAGTTCTCATTGATTATAATGATCCGTCTCACTATCTATCAATCATTGACTTTTAACTTTTGCATAGTCATAAATAATGTTCGAGACTGAAAATATCAATGGAACTGTGGATAATGATTATTGGTATGAACTTATCCATAATGTAGTATTTTTTTCCGAAAATTTAGGTCTTCGTATTATTCATTGCTTTCACATTTGTCATATAGAGCTGGAATATTTGGTTTCACTTTACTGACCACCGATGTCACTGAAGTATTGGAACATACAGTAGTAAACAGAGATGGGCAAGTTAAGTCAGGAAAAAAAACAATATATATAGCCCAAGTTGAACTTTTTTTTTATCACGTGCTTGACATGTGCAAATCTCAAGATACGTTCATACTGCATGACTTTCTTTCTATAGATAAGTTCTTAAGTTCTTGCATGAGTCATATGTATCATAAAAGCAACTCACATGCTGAACTTTTGAACATCAGAAAAATGAATATACTTGAAACGATCAACTGGAACAAAATAATAACAATTGCTCTACTCAACACAAAAGAACGCACCGTGCTATGGAGAATGTCAAAATCTAGTTATCGATGGTGACTTGAAGCAGTCAACATTATGAAGTGTCACGATTTTTAACAAAGAGAAAACATCTTTCTAACAGAATACAAAAAGAGAATAGTAGTTCTACAATTAATGTAATAACAATTTTTCACAATTGAGGAAATGTTACATCCTCGATGAAGCGACCACTGTTAATTACTCATGTAGATTTCTTTTTGGTCTGCACGTTACAGTCTTTGCTATTTATTTAAACTATAATTTTTTTAAGAGTCGAATCATTTTGAAATATTTTCATTGAATGACTTCATGTTGAAATAAAGTGAATGATTTGGGAATACGTAGAAAATCTTTCATTTTTAAAGTTTTATTGGCCATTGCCTTTCCCAATAAGTTTTTTAGAGAAAATATGTTGATTTGATTTCTTTGTATTAAAATAATAAGTTTATTGCATACTCTAGTAAACCATAGTCAACTTTATTATGAATAAAGAAAATAATTTTTTCAACAATTAACTTGTCTTCATCTCAAGACGACATCCAAATACAAGTAATAGATCCCATCATTTCAGCCATTGCTACTAGGTTTTCTTTATTAAGTTTAACAATACCTAAAATTACAACTACTCGTGAGAAGTTCTTCAAAGATCATCAATATGATAAAGAAAAAAAAACAGATGATCAGCTGAATATCTATTTTGTGATAAGCCAAAAAGAACTTTTGATACGTTACTTCAAATTCCACTCGGCATGCCCGAGAATATTATAATGAAGCTTTTAAGATATCATTATATGAATTTAAAACTATTTCTTTACAAAAAAACAAACGAATAACAATATATACTATTCTCGACTATCGTGAATGATTTTATTGTTAAATTGGGTTTGCTGTTAGTAGTTGTAGAACGACCAGCGTTCATTAGTTTAATGAAAACTGTTGACTCCAAATTCAACAGAACAAGTAGTCGAATGACAATTTTTCTTTATAGTAACGAAATATATAATCAATTAAAAGTTTTTTCTTGTAACAGCCACATTTTTATTCTTAGCTTTGGATATTTAGAGTGAAAGACGGTTGAGATCCTTTGCCTATGTAACTGGTATGATCATTTTTTCATAAAAATAATTCATATTTTACATCAATTGAGTCGAAAAATGACTAACTTGTTTATCTCTATCAGTGAACACCGATGTCACTATAATCAACAGACACTTGTGGAGCTTGTGTCGGTAAGTCACTACGCAATATTTACACCGACTTTACACATTCCTAACATACACTAATAATTCATTTATCGGTAAAGAGTATTATTTTATGAGCAAACACTTTTATATTTTGATATTTTCTAAAGAGAGCTAGTATTAGAAGTTAATGTCAATGGTGGTCTCATAGGAAATTTAAGAAAGTTCACGAAGAAATGTTTCTAATTGTTAAATCAGTTTCGCATTGAGGTTATGTGCATCATATGTAGGCTCTTAGCTTATTGCTACCCAGAAACTGCACTTTTATGTCAGTTTTTTAATAAGTGCCACGGCCTCGCCCTTAGGAATATCAGGAAAATTGATTTTCGACTGTTGACTCAAAACCTTGCATAAAGAGACAGAGCCTAATGATAATAGTTTATAGTAAAAGTTTTGAAATATTTTTATTTCTTCTTTCTTAAGATACGGCTATGGTAAAAAGCATGTTTTGTATACCGCTCATATACAACAACAAAGTCTGATATTCTTATTTCAGAATAAAAATAATCAAAAAATTTCAAACTTTCTCAGAAATCTATTCTCGTTAAGGTCTGTTTCTGTACAAAATTTTAAGTCGAAATTTTGAACTCAGTTTTCCAGATGCCCGTGAAGGGAATCACAGCACTTGCTAAAAAAATAAAGTATATTCGACAATTCTAAGCTATGAGTCAGGACTCTTTTCAAGATATTCATAACTCATTAGAACCTATACGATACATATAGAACTGGCACAAAAATTATTTTACACTTAGAAACGTTTTCTCGTCAATTTTCCGAAGACTAAAATTTTACTGTTACTGCCATATCTGCATTCGATCGATGATTATAAAGTTGATCTATCATCCTTTGGAAAGCTTATGGAAATACCTTTGATAAATATCCTACATCGATAATAGCCTCCGAAAAGGCAAAGGCTTGTTGTCGTTTTCAATGAATGGAATTTTTTTCAGCTCATAGGATGCTAAAAGACAAACCTGTTCAATAGCTCCATCTATCGAATATTACTTATCGATTGGTTGTCGAGATTTATCCATTGTCGTCATACATACAGTAATATAGTTTAGTTGTCCTTAAGTAATCTTTCCTGTGTACACGGCATTATTCATTCGTTCAACTATATTCCTGTTTATTTTGTTTTTTTCAATAATAATCATAAAATTTCAATTAATTTCTTCCTTTAGTTCTTAACAATGACCTCATCTCCATCTTCATTTTCTAATACAAGTAAACTTCAAGTTTTACCAACACCAGTAAGTCAATTGAAAAGAAATTGATTTTCAAAAAAACAATTTCTTATTTATTAGACAACATTATTATTTACTCAATCAGTTAGTAATAATTTAACTATAAATAATATTGGAAATACGACACAAAATATGCGACATACAAATACACAAAATGGAACATTTATTCAACAGCACCAATCAATGTCTAGTGGAACAATAACAACACCTACAAGTATTGTTCGTCTTAATACACCAATATCAACACAAAATCAATTTACACCACAAACTCTGTGGACAAATAATACAACACAATCATCACCAAAACTTCAATATGCATCAACTATTCAAAGGGGTAAGATTATTAAAAAAAACAATAAGTGCAATTTAAATCTACACGAAAAACGAATTCTTTACCTTTTTGGTTTTCTTAGACTGTTCTTCTCCAGTTATTCAACAACAATCATCAATTTTACCAACTAAAATAGTTGCACAACCAGTTGTTCGTCAAACAGTAACAGCACAACAAACACCAAAATTTACTGATGTTCAAATAAATGATTTTGTTGCTAAATGTCGAACATTTTTAACAACATTACTTAAACTTGCTGAAAAACAAGCACCTGAAAAATTACCCATGGTTCGATCATGTATACAAGATCTTTTAGATGGAACTATTGATCCAGAATCATTTACTCAACGATTACATACACTTTATAAATCACAACCACATACATCACTTGTGCCATTTTTTAAAGTAATATTTCATTTCATATTAAAGAGAAATATAGAAAGAGAGAAGAGTAAGATAATTAAATGATTTATAAGTAGAATCAGTTCATGTATTTTATCCGATATAAAATATATACAGGATAATTTAAAGGTATTCCGTAGGCTTTTATCATTGCATGGTTGCCTGTATAATTGAACACTGACGTTTGATGACCAAATTGTCAATCAACAATCTTCAGAGAAATACTAATAGCTCTCTAAAGATGACATAGAAGTTTAATTCTAAGAAATATGTTCAACTTGCGTACTAACCATTTACATCGACACTCGTATCGTCTAGCGTGGCACCAATAACCTTTAAATAGATTCGGATAGAAATTTCGGGTTTGGATGTGGATCTAGAGTATTTCTTAGAAATAAATTTTTGTATCATCTTCATTGTGCTATCAATATTTTTCTAAAGACTACTGACTGACAATTCGGTTATCAATTGATATTGTTGAATCATATATGGAACCATGCAGTGACACACCATCTTTCAAACAGTGAAAGTCACAATTCTCTTGTTCTTAACAAAAGTTATTCGCAATCAAAAATTGCTGAATAAATTTTGTCGTTGTTGTAGTGTAACATAACTTTTGAAGATTTCGTTAACGCGGACGAATTTTAATAAATAATATTCAAAATGATCACTTCTAAATACTACACTAGTCTCAAGTCTGACTGAGTACTCATTCGATATATTATACTCTTCTTTCGTTTCGATTCGCATAATTGATGAAATTAGGTTTGCTACGATAGAGATTATCATATAGAATAATACTGAAAGATGATAATTATAAATGTTATTTTCGATGCTGTGCTCTATAAATACTAAGAAGGAAACCACCTGAATCGATACTCACTATTTGAGCTCATGCTGGACCTGCAATGATGTGTCAGTGAGACTAGGAAAAGTCTAAAAGGGTTCGTCTCAATAAGCCTTTTGGGTCGAATTATAATCTGTTTAACGAATTTTCAATCCAGTTTTAGATTTATACTGAAAAGTTAGAAAATAGAATTTCAACCTGAAATTTTGCTTATAAATAGATCGGATGATCAGTAGAATATCCTAAAATTTTCAGTCAAAAGGAATATTTCTTCGCCAAGATATTCAATTTCCAAAAAAATAGACTTGCGACACAGACATGTTAAAAAATTGAGTTTTCTTATAAATTCAATATTTTTACAAAAAAAAACAATTCTTTTCAGTTGAAACTTTCAGGATATTCTACGAATCACTAGACCTATCCTTGGTCAAAATTTCACATCGAAAATTCAGCTCCACAGGCTCATGCAGACAAACTCTTTTCGATATTTACTAGTCTCAACATAGTATCCTTGTAGGTTCAAACATCTAGTATCAATCCAGGTGATTGGTTCATGAGCTTGGAAAGAAATCCTTAATATGAATTACAGATATTTTTCTTTCAAATAATCTATTCATTTTCTTTAAAGCCTGTGTTTATAAAATCTATCGGGTTTGTATCAAACCTAATGGGCTCTAGTCGTCTACGAAATCAGCAGAATACTATAGTCACCGAATATAAAAAAACTGAAAAAAGTATCTCGTATCTTCGGAGCGACTATTCAATCAGATTAGAAAATTTCATTCAAAGTATGGTTCGACTGAATCTGAAATTTTTGCACTCGATGGGTTCTAGTTTTATATGTTTTTTATTTTGCTCATATAAGACCGTACTGTATATTCATATGACAATTTTTTTTTCCGAAGTTAATATATCTGTTTGAGAATGGCTATGAGTTTATAATCACTGGGTAACAATTCAATTTGAATATGAATAGCAAAAATTTAGATTTTATTTTTCTTATAGTTAGCGCTACCACATATGCGTCAATTAGTTAAACATACATTTGGTCAACCAATAACAATTGAATTATTAGAAAAATTAAATTTACCATCAAGTAAAAGTAATGCTCCTAATACTACTTCAACAGCAATGACAATACCAGCGCCAACAACATCTCGTGTTGTTGTAAATCCATCTCTATTAAGTCAACAATCGATATCAGGTGTTCAACAACCATTATTGTATACAACAGTACAAACACAACAAAAAATAAATCTTTTACAACAAACTTCTCAACCAACATTAATCAGTTCAACAACATCATTACTTGGACAGCATCAACAACAACAACAAACTCGAACTCCAATTGTAAATTGAATTATGTTTTCTTCTTTGTTACTTTTCTAACTAAAAATTTTTAGAATATAACTGGTATACGTCCATTTGTTGCAGCTGTTTCTCCATCATCGAATACAAATCTTCTAACTGGACAACAACAAATTCAACCAGTTTCACAAACAAGTATTCAACCATCTGATTCACTTTTACACCGAACTTTTTTATCACCAACAACAACAACACTTCATCAACCACAAATCATAACTGTTAATCATCAACCAATTCGAACAGAAATTGTTACAAGTCAATCAACATCATTCATCAATGCTTCATCTCTTCAACAACAACAACCACAAATTCAAATTCAACAGAGAACCATACTTAAGTTAGTCATATATTCATAACTTAACATTATCAACTAACAAATAATGCAAAAGCTCTGCATTCGATTTTTTTTATTTAGTATAACATGACAATAACTTATCATGGAGATTCGATAGTTTTCTTGTTAGAAAATAATGTCACACAACATTAGTAATGTGAAGCGCATTATGTGTCTGTGTAACCAACGAAACGTGAGCTTTTTAAAGGATAACCTATAGCGCAAAAGTCTTATCACAATAGGTTCACTCATTTTTCGACTAATTACAGACACTTGGTTAGAGTTAGTTAAAATTAGAATCTTTGGCTGTTTCCGAATATTTGTTCGAAAATTTCCTTCTAGGGTAAGATTGAGCAACTATCATCACATGGTTTTACAATAATGATTGAACAAAATACGAAATACTTTAATAGAATAGCTTGGTACAGTAAATTTTTCTGTACGAATTGTGTTATTTAGTTTTAATTTTTTTTTTTTTTAAAGCAATTTGTGGAAAAATGATTTTCTGATTAATGCCGATTTTCGTGGCAACTAGTTCTGTAGTAGAAACGTATAGATGAGATTTTGCTTATTGTGATATCTAATTTTGTATAGAATTTAGCGCTTTACAAGAATTTTGAGTTACAACCATTTCAAGATACAAACTAAGGGTAGTGCTATTTTGTCTGGTCTAGACACAAATTTTGACTTATACAAAATTTACTCATAGTTTTAACCAATTGTTTTTTAGTGGCTGAAGAATGAGTAAATAGTTTGTGCCAAGACTTTCATGCCATAAGTTAGCAAAACAAACCACAGATTTCATAGGAAAAAGTTTTATTTGAAAGAAAAATGATTTTCTCTATATAACGCCTGATGAAGTTTTTTCTTCTAATGTCTAATATTTAGTTTTATATGATGTACTTTCGTAGAGCGTTCACAATATTCTAACTTGATACAAAATATAGAATTTTAATTGTTGTAAATATCTTATTTTTCGGAAATAACTCATCAGCCGTGAATATTCATCGCTAGCAACGACCGTGTCTTATTTCTACTCATTAACAATGCTTAATCCTAGCGCTACACAATCAGATAAAAGAGGAGAAATATAATCAATTTTCTTTTAGTAAATGAAAGTTTTCTTCTAAATTCCAGAAGCTTGTAGAAAATACTTTTCGTCAAACGCGTTCTTAAAACTTTTCGATCTTTGGTAAAGATTTTTACATAACTTTGTAGTGGAAACTTTCCTTTTTCTAACAAGATAACTATCAAAACCCACATGTCGAGTTGTTGTCATACTATACTATGAAACAAAATTAATGCAGAATTTTTCCATCATACATTATTAAATAGGCAAAATCATTCGTTAGCGATGTGATTTTACAAAATTAGAACGCGTGTATCTCTTTTCTTCAGAGGAGATATCGATAAAAAAAGACTAGTTTTAGCAAAGTGATGGAGTATGAATATACAAACGACCAAATATTCTTATAACCGAATGAGAAATTCAAAACCATTTACAAATGATACAAATCTTTTTTCAGAATCTCTCAATCATAATAAGTTAAACATTTTTACATCGAGATTTGACAGGATCTCTAGAAAAACCAGTTTCTAAGAGAAAATTTTTTGAAGTTCAGTCTTGGGGAAAATTTCACCATAGATATAGTTGGTGACCTGAAATCTATCATGAAAGGACACCCGTTTAAAAAAAATGTCTTCAAATTCATTGAAATTTGGCATGATTGTAGAACTAAGCGAGATACATGCATCAACAAATTTTCAGCTTCATATGCCTTATTTAAGAGAAGATACATCTGTATGAAAATCATGCAAAATTAGGAAAACTATTGTTTAATATGAAAAAAATTGCATCATATGCAGTTGAATAGAGTATCGAATAGCCTACATTTTTATTCTTATTTGAATGTTTTCTGATATTTGTTGAAGTGTTTTAGAAATACGAGTAAAGTAACAGCCTATATTTATTTTAGTAAAATTTTGAGTTTTTCACAAATACTGAATTTGAACTATGCGAATTTATCTCCATAAAGCAACTTTGTCACAAGATCAAACTTTCACAAACACTATGTCTTAATTTGAACTACTATTAATATAAATTTGAAGATGTATGGTTTTTTTTCGAACGAAGACATGTCCATGTCAAGGTCGAAAGGGTACCGATAATTTTTCGTTTGAAAAAAGAAACAAACTCTCTCATTTGAAATCGATATTTGTTGAATTGAGACTAGTTTTGAAGTCTTTATCATCATCAATAGACAGACATACCTATATATTCAACTACTGTAACAATGAAATCGAACTTGAAATTCTTATAAAAATAGTTTATTCTTCGTTTCTTTTAAGAATTACTATATTTTCACTGGTGTCCTGCAACCGAGTCTGGTCGGTTAGAGGGGTATGGAAAAAATTGTCCGATCGAGACCCGATTTGAGATCATAGCCGCGATCGATCCGGGAGCTAATCAAATCTTGATGTTTAGAAAAATTTGAGTTTTTCAAACTATTCTCAATATAAAAGTATAAAATTAGAAGCCGGTCCGATCATGATCGGACTATTAATTGAGCTTGAGAACAGATTAAAGGAATGAGAAGCAATATTAATTTTACCAAGGGAATTTGTTTTTATGGAAAATTTATCCACCAATGCTGAAACATCACGTGATTCAACAATTAAATATATTGAGAGGAAAATGAACTTTCAGAAAGCTGAACATGTATTTCATGTTGGAAAGAGCATTCACCTATATATCAATAAGTGTGCCGTTTTTCGTCAATACTACATTCCATTTCAGCTTCATCAGCAACAAGCAAACAGTTATTTGGCGAAACTGAGCGGATTTTAGAAGTAGAAAGCCAGCAAATGATTTCTGATTCACTCGCCTTTTTATCGAATTTGAGATGAAATCTTGTTTTTGTTGCTATTTATAGAAGAAACTAAACCGTATTCTTGTTGGTATAAAGTAAAAGTTTGAAAGCCGTACTACAATTGAAATATCTTCTGGATTTGGATTAACTCCGGACTGGATCCGATCGAGTACCGGGTACAGCTATTCCGGGTGCGCTTCGGTTCTGGGTCAGGCCTGCGTAGAAAGAAAAGGTGTCGAATCGGATCCGAGTGCAAAAAGTCGTATCCGTGCAGGATACTAATTTTCACTACTCATCTCAGTCGATTCAAATCTAATTATAGAGCAGCTATCTATTGTCTACCACTTCAGACACAATTAGCGTATCAGACCGAATTAAACGTTTCAAATCATAATCGCTGTTAGACTGTGCGGTAGTACATTACCATGTTTTTGCAAAAAAATACATATGAGATACGTGTGACAGTCTATATTTACTAAAGAATAGAGAAAACAGTACACGAAATCGACAACATTATTATATTATCGAGCTAGGTTGTGTTCATAGAGTAGTTGTTGTTACAATAGTGGTAGTGGAAGTGCCCGCAAATAATTACAGGTGCGGAAGTAACGATCAAGGTATCGTTTTTCTCAATACACAACTGCACGGATATCGACACCCACGCTCACTATCACATGAAGACAAAGAGTGCAAACACGTGAAAGAACAAGAAAAATGTAGGATGCACTTGAATGTTCTTTGAGGGAAAATGTTATTTTCACAAAGTGATTGAACTGAAACGAAGAAAACACTTATCTATGATACTGTCATTAAGATACCAATGTAGCACTCAAATTAACTGTCTTTATCATCTTTAATTTTTTTATACGGATCTTGTAGATAATAATTATGGCAATAGTCAAATGTACAGTTTCTTAGATTGTCATTCTCGTTATACGATTTCATCAACATGATAATAGAACTAACAGAAATCGTTGGGATTGTTTTTTTAACACACGTCACTTTCGTTCTGACTTTTCTGCAAGTGTACCCAATATACAGTATGAAAGATAATAACACATCTCTATGATTAAAATTTGAACATTTCTAGTAGTGCCTTTTTTCTAAAATCTCCTATAGAGATATAATTCGTTTTGTGCCTCAATAACTTGATACAATCTACAAAAAGAAACCTATAATTTAGCTATATAAACTCAAAAAATACTAGGTCTTTCAGATGTAATTTTGATCATCGAATAGTTGCTCTATAATTAGGTTTCAATTAGCTGAGATGACCAGTGAAAATATAGTAATTCTTAAAAGAAACGAAGAATAAACTATTTTTATAAGAATTTCAAGTTCGATTTCATTGTTACAGTAGTTGAATATATTGGTATGTCAGTCTATTGATGATGATAAAGACTTCAAATCTAGTCTCAATTCAACAGATATCGATTTCAAATGAGAGAGTTTGTTTCTTTTTCGAACAAAACCATACATCTTCAAATTTGTATTGATAGTAGTCCAAATTAAGACACAGTTTTTGTGAAAGTTTGATCTTGCGACAAAGTTGCATTATGGAGATATGTTCGCATAATTGAAATTCAGTATTTGTGAAAAACTCAAAATTTTACTAAAATAAATATAGGTTGTTACTTTGCTCGTATTTCTAAAACACTTCAACACATATCAGAAAGCATTCAAACAAGAATAAAAATGTAGAGCATTCGATACTCTATTTAACTGTATATAAAGCAATTTTTTCATACTAAACAATATTTTTCCTAATTCTGCATGATTTTCATACAGATGTATTTTCACTATAACTTCTCTTGATTAAAGCATATGAAGCTGAAAAGTTTATGGTGAATGTATCTCACTACTTCTACAATCATACCAAATTCCATTGAATTTGGAGAACTTTTCCTTGAACGTCGGTGTCCTTTCAGGTTTTTTTTCGCATGGTTAGAGAGATATTCGGTAATTACTTTTGAATTAATAGTCAGCTAAAAGAGTCAACATTGATTCATGTCTCCTAAAAAAACTTATTTAGAAAAATAACTGTTAAATATCATGAAAGATGGATATCTTTCATTTTATCTAAAATGACCCAAATAAGAGAAAATTGAATTATTAAATCTAAATTAGATTTCTTTAATTGATATTTTATTACAAAAACAAGAATGAAGCTTCAAAGAAATAATATTGTCGCATTTTGAAAAATATAAGGATAGAAACGGTAGCTTCATTATTACTAAAGAAAAGTCAAAAAGTGCATCATCAAGATATTAAAGTTTAATACATATTTCAATCTAGTAATAAGTCATCAAATGCCAAAGCTGAGACAAATGATTGACAAAGAGCATTTGTATTTTCTAATTAGAAATTTATGTCAAACTAAATCTGAACTTAGATTGATTTATTTCACCTTCTAAATCTCAATGAGTGAAAATTGCCTTGATGTTCCGTTTTCCGATAATAGCAATATACAATCAATGCCTGGAATCTTATAAATTAGAAATTGAACTTCTTTTTCTGTTATTCCGACAGAAACAAAATCTATTGTTTAAGTCATAAAAAAAATCTCTAAATCTACTAGATATATCACTTTTTTATAGAAACGAAGACGAGCCAGCGGATGATATAATTGGAAATAATAGTTTACTCACAACTGTTGATGATCGTCATACGCGGCATATCACTCATGAAGATAAATTATTGTCTGCGCTTATTCTACGTCGACGTTTTGATCATTTAGGTAACGGAAAAAATATCAGTTTTGTTATCTTGTTTCAATGAATTTTTTTTAGCTAAAAAAGATAAGCGATGGGAAGGTAGTAATCTAACAATACATGATGATTCTGTTCTTGCACTTATTTCTCATGCAACTGAAGAAAGACTTAAATATTTAATTGAACAAATTAAATCAGTCTCACAACAACGAACGATTCTTGCTATCCAGGTAAAATAGAATCATTTCTCATATGAATCAACGAATAAGAGACTAGTTAATTGATTTATATCTAACTAATTATTTATTCATTATTTTTCTTTACTAGAGTCAACAAGGAACTGATAATTCTGAAGAGGTAGAATATTTGAATCTTTCGATTTTTTTCTCTTTATTTTGATATTTTTCATTTGTTTGATACAGATGCAACAAACTCAAATGAAAACAATATTAACGGATGGAACAGCACGAAAACGTAAATTTGAAGAAAGTGCAAATCAAGATCAACAAATAACAAAACGAATTTCTTCCAATCAATCATCAAATATAGTCAGTCCCAATAAAAAATTAGTAGGTTTACTAATATGAATAAACATTTATGAAAAAAAAAAAAAAAAACAATTTTTTTATGCTTTTCAGAAATTAAAAAAATATAAATGTCAAGCAAATCTTCGGGATTTAATGCTCATCATGGAAAAAGATAAACACCTTAAAAGATCAGCACTTCTATTCAAAGCACTTGATAAATTATCTTAGAAGATTAGATTATCTAACATTTATGTCTTTTTGTTTTTCATTATGTCATTTACGCATTTTACATGGTTTTACATGTAAGATATGTTATTTAAGATACTAAAATACACTTTATATCTTGTTTATGTACATGTGTCTATTTATTAAATCTTTTCTGTAAATTTATGTCATTGTCTCTGGATATTTCATCCTATTTTTTTTGTACACGTTCTCTTTATCTCTCTTTACAGTGAAAGTCAAGGACTGCTCTTTGATAAATATGAATGAACGATTGATTCATATATTTTTTCTTTTTGTCTTTCTTCTTTTCTTATCAAACAAAATAAGAAACAACTTTTCAATAATTAAAATGCAAAAATTGCATTTTCATACATAATAACAATCGTATTATCAATTCTGAAAATGAAAACATCATAGAACGTGGTATGTTAAATTTTTTTGAAGTCGATGGTACATACATTGTACTACTTGCTTTTCAATAGAGGAGACAATGTTTTCGTCGGGTCGAACTCGGCTCGCACTCTAAGCATTCCATATAGATATTAAGTGAAAAATGAAAACTGTACTTTTTAATGGCTTAAATAAAGCAATGACATGAAAGTCATTTGTCTTCTTATTAGCAATAGTCGAAAAATTCGGTTCGTAGGAATTAGAAGCCTGTTTTTTTGTTTTGAACAATAAAGAGAACACACTTCGGAGTAAATGATAGATATAATCTGAAACTATACTTTTGACTCTTTCGACTTGTAAAAGGAAAAAGAAACTTTCGCTGTTACCTGTTTGAAATTTGAAAAAAGTTATTCTTCTTTAACATCAAATGCTTTTATGTAAACATGTGTTCAGTACAGTGAGCTTGCACAATTTTTCGTAAATTTTAAAATGAATAAAACCTTCCTAGAATGCTGCTCCTTTCACAACACGTATAAAGCGTTAGCGTGATCGTTCCAAAACTGAGTTAAAATTTTCCTAGATAAAAGTCATTTTTTGCAATATAGAAACTTTTTTAGTCAAGAGTAACTTCATATTTGGAATCAGCATTAAATACTGCACCAATGACGTAGAATGTATTAGTCTTCTTATAAAAAAGATTTTACATGTATATATGTAGTAAGAGATCTTTTTCGAGTAATTGTCTAGTAGAAATAAAGGTTGTTTTTCGGATTATATTAACATTTGAGAGATGATAAAGTAATATTGAGCAGAACATAATGTCTTTCTAAGTTGAGAACTCGCACGTCTGCTTGATCTGGAGAAAAATACCCACTGTGGATCAGATTCGGGATTGATCCAACGAGTCATACTCTTAAAATACGAGTCAATTATGACTTTATTATTATAATGCTACAATCAAAATTGTCTGGGAAACGCGTAGGATCTTTTAGTAACAGAATACAAATGATAGATAAAAAGTGTCTCGTACCTTCGAAGTGATTGTTAGACTTGAATTGAAAAATTTCATTGAAACTACTTAGGAGTATGAAGGGTGATAATACTCATAGGTTGTTCTACTTGCCATTTTATGTATATCCTAGCGAAAGTTCTGAGTTCGAGATACCCGTGAACTGCGAGATGACGATTTTCTACCGGGTACCCGACAATTTACATATCTTGCTATCAAGTATATCAAGGAACTTAATGAGATACTTTGCTAAAAACCGTCTCATTAATCGAGTATTCGAACTGGATACTTGTATATTACTATGTGTATTAAGCTAGGAGGGGTTGGCACAGATAAATCCCTTGAATATTCAGACGTAGAGTCCCACAGTTCCGAAAAAAATGAAACTGAGACTATTGAAACCGAAAGCTTTTTAATGATAACTATAGAGCTGTTCAAGCATTGTATTATCTAAAGTTTGAAAAACTAAACTACGATTGCACCAATGATTAACCATACGGATTTCTCATAATTGAATGGAATGAAAAGTTTAAAATAATTGAAATTATGATTAAGGTCTCTGAAAAAATTTAAAGTCGTTAAAAATCATTTTTTCGGAAAAGACAAGGTAAGATATTGCAATGTGTACTTTCATAATCATTATGGCTTTCAGCCAAGTCCTTGTTGACAGCGAGATTTCTGCCATAGTAGATAATTTTTCGTCTGATAAAATCATTTTGTTGAAAAAGGTCGATCTTTCTTACAGCAGTCATTTGATAATGTATCTCCAATAATATTCTATTACAGTAAGAGATAAACTCAAATATTTTTTTTATTTGAAAGCTCATTGGTTTTTCAAAAACTAACCGTTATCCAAAGAAAAAGTGTATTCCTTTGAACAAAATTTCATCAAAGTTTGACTTTTTTCATAAAATTTTCAGCTTTATTCAGGGATTTTCTACTTAATGTATATTTCAAGACTAGCGAAAGAAAATAATCGAAGAAAGAGTTACTAGACTCCAATGTTTCCTCTGAAGTAAAGAACAAAGAACATAACTTTTTGATCAAGTTGACTGAATGCCATGAAAAATGTGATAAACATTAAAAAAATGAGTATTATGTCAGTTGTCTAGTATACTATTATAAAAACACCGGGTTCCACAGATACTTTTTAGGAACTGTTAGTTTTTCGTTTTTACTAACCGGAACCGAACTACCGATTCTGATAGTAGGTATTTCTTGGAACCGCCGATCTTTATTCAGAAATACTTTAAAGCCAAACATTTAGATACCAAAAAAATATCTGATTACTGAAACTCTCATGAGACATATTCATAGCAGAATATTTACAAAGATAGAGAGAATATCTTGAACTCAGTAGGTTCACTAATATGTTTTTTTTTCTTTTCTTTCTGCCATAAGATTTTTATATGGTCATTTTCAATCCAATCCAATCAATTGACTGAAGAACTAAATTTCGATTGAAAAAGGTGTTAGTGCAATCGTTTTCGAATTAAAATATGAAACACAATGCAGCTACTGTTGCTAATCATTGGAAAATTGTTTTGTTCTATCTATTTTGAGACACATTTCTTCAGCATCCATTTACTTAATCCTTCAGAAATACAATATATCTATGATGAAGAAGAGAAATTGTTGAAAATGATTGTGATACGTCGTTTATAATGTGTCTATCATTGCCTGTGATGTTTTCATGAAAACGTTTGCCATGGTATGTAAGAGATGAAGACACATTTCTACCGCATCTACTTCAATATTAATCTTAGATCATGTTTCACAAAATGTCAAGTTGACATTTGACTGGTATATCGCTCAATAATATTGTATAAATGGATATTTCTCGTGACAGATTACTAATTAAAATAGAAACAAATTGCAACAGCCGAACACTAAAAAAGCACACCCAATTAAGAGACAATTCTTCTAGGGACAATATTCTCAGCAATTAGTCAACAGGGCTAAAAATAATATGTATTATGAATAATATAGAAATGCTATTCATTGATAATGAAATAAGCTTAATCATCAGTCTAATTAAAATTCTTTCATCGTATAGACATATCATAATCTATTCATGAAAAACGTTCGAACAATGAACTTGACGTGATTTAGTTTAAAGATATGTCATACAAGGTTAGTTCGAAGGTTCATTATTAAATTTTATTTATAAAAATAATATAAGGATGTTTTTTTTCTACAATAATAGATGACTTGAAAACTTCGGATTATCTATGTGATCGCCATGAAGTCAGAGTAAAAGTTTATGTATATTAAGCTCGTCCTCTGATAAAAGTTGACTTTCGTCAGATTAATCGAGATTAAGATAAATGTATCGGAGGATAGATTAAGGTTGGATCTTTTACAAAAAAATAATGTTTTTTTTTCCAAAAATTGTCTAGGATTTTCTTCACCTTCTGTTTGAAAAATATGTTTTTCTGGTTTTGCAATCAAGGATACTCCGAAGAACTCTCTTCTGCATATTTTTGTTTGAAAAAGCATGTCAAGATCCTGGGTCTGTTAAAGTCTCTTCTCTTAATAAAGCTTTACTTTTATGATATCTGTGCTAATTGTAATCTAATTGTATCATTATATTCTAATATGTAAAACTTCAGTATCATTCGTTGTTTTCAATCAATCTTTATAATTTCTTTTTTTTAGATCAGATTCCACTAATAACTCCTCACTATCACCTAAAAGAATCATAGATTTATCACAGATAAATTCTAAGCTCGCAGCGAATAAGATGTAACAAATATATATTTATTTTTACCTATTGTTAAAATTTATCGTAAAGCGGATTTCTTTTCTTCCTGTTTACATGTCGGAAGTTGGCAGAATTAGAGCAGAAAACCTACAGTTTTTGAATTTAAAACTGATTGGCTCTTTTATGATGACTTTTCTTACACTTTTTTTCTTCTAAATATTTGATATACAGTCATGGTTCAATTATCTGTCACGCAAGATTAAAGAGTTAATTCTAAAATTGAATCATTCAACTAAATTTGATGTGGATAGTGTTAAATGAAAATCAGTGAATAGGAAATAAGTCTGTTACAAACGTCAAGAATATTATATTATTCCTTATTTGTAAAAGCTATGGCAAAAAAAATTTAAAACTTATATGTGACACGAGATTTTTGCATTTTGTTTGATCTATAATTCTCTTATAGTACGGCAGTTTGAGGTGAAACGTTAATCATTTTTATCCATTTAATGTAGTTACCTACCATTGAAAATATCAACGTTAGAAAAGTTATGGTTCATAAGAAAAAGAAAGAATAATGTCAAGGTGTAAAGTAAGATTCTCTATAAGAAAAATGTCGTACGAGTTTATGATGTGCATACTAGTTCGCAGGTAAGGGCAACGTGAAGTTTTTACTTATTATTTCTTTTCTGATATTATTTGCTATCAATATTACTGCAAACTGATTCTAAATTATGTATCATAGAAGTTATGTTGTGCAGATAACGTCACATCATTAATATATAACATAAAACACATAATTAGTTTTACATAGTTGAGATTTATTTGATTTCAGGTCTCATTCATATATTTTGATATAGAAACAAAGTTCTTTTTACGTATAATTTCATGTACTCGTCATCAATTTTGCAAATCTCTTATAGATTTGCAGATGTTCGATGTATATGTGGAATAGTCGAATTTAGATATTTTGATGGATTTTGAACAATTCTTATATATATTTGTCATATTAATAGTGAAAGTCGGAAAAAATTTATTAGTTTTTGCATCTCATATAGCACAGTAAAACGTATTACTTATCATCTTTCAAATCGAAAATTTTATTTTCAGTATAATTCATTCAAATATACACATACTGTTATAAATGAATCATCATTTTTACAGAGTTTTTAGAATTATCGAACTCACTACCCATATTCTTCACATAAAGAGTAAGCATTAAACAAAAAAATAGCTCTGCCGGGCCTTGCATCTTGACACGCTCGTTCGAACACAACAAAAAAAGGTAAAATATATGCAATGAGAGAGTATAGAAAAATTGAATTTACCAAATTGGTTATCTTTGACACTTGTTTAATCAATATTTCTTTCAAATATCATGATATAGAGCTGAAAATTTCAGGCGATTTGAATGTATTTGACCAAAATCGATTTTTTTGAGAATAGATGCAACCTTAATGAATAAGTTACAGATATCATAATAATGATTTGAATAAATTCACAAAATAAAATCTTTCGTTCAACATGAAAGTTCTTGTAATGTGTAAAATGTCGTATGTTATTTCAATGTACAGTTATTTTCTACGTGCGCAAATCGTTTCTTTATAACCTACAATGTCAAACACATTTCGTATGTGTTATCTGTGATGCTAATTTGATTTAAACTTTTTTTCCTATTTGTTTTTCTGCTCTTTGTTTTTATTTTTCAATCAAGATCATATAAAATATTCAAGTCGATTTTAAGAACAAAAAAAACATACACGAACAAGAAAAATGATTCTTTTAAATATCCATCGTCCTATTTTACTTTTCTCCTATCTTCTTATGATTGTTGTACCATCGATCAATTCAAGCCGATTTCAAATACGAAATTCTTCATCATTGAAATGGAAACCAGCTCAATACAAACAAATTGCTAAGTATTGTTATATTGATGATTATCCGACATGGTTACAACAGCAATATGAATTTATGATATGGTTCGAATTGGCTATGGCACTTAAATTACCTATTTATGAAGATAAACAATTTCAACGTGAATACAAACTATATCGTCTTCAATATGAATGTTTACGTGCTGTTGAACGTTTACCGGTTTCATTTGGTCCTGGATGAATATGAAATACAATTAAAAAAAAATAAATAAACAAAATACATGAAACATGCCTTCAGATATATAATTTCTGTTAAATTGTATCTTTTTAAGAGTATACAATTGAAAAAAATATATCATATGCATTTTTTGAAATTTGTTTTAAAAAATATTACATTTAACAATAATCCGGTATTTTTAAAAGTGAAATAATACTTTCTTTGTACTATTGTTATCATTATTTAGAATCGGATTAATGGATTAATGTTTTTTTTTTAGATTGAGAAAAACAAAAATATTACCATGCTTTATAACTTCAATAACAAAAACATTGATCACATGAAACGAGCAAAGTTTAACTAGTTCTCAGCACAAGTTCAGTTCTAGAAACTGAGCTGCCCATAAAATTTTATACTGTTCTATAAATATCATTTCCATAAAAAGAACAAGGAGTTTTTTTTACAGGTGGTCTCATTTCGAAAAATGGAACTAAATGTTTTGCACAACTTTAAATAGAGATCGACCAGCTTCAAGTTCAAATAAAATGAGTGGAAAAACTGTTAGAACAGTTTAGTTTCTATCAGAGATAGTTTTGAACAGTTCGAACCCTAAAAATGAATTTAAAACATCATTTTTTTGTTTAGTACTATGAATATAATTATGTATATATCTCACGAGGAAACTATTTCAAGTGATGCCAACCGTTTGAGCTCATATTTTATCTGCCGGCAGATCTTAGTGAGACTAGCAAAAACCTAAAATGATTCATCTTCAGTGGTCTTTTGCGCCCAATTATGATCGTTGTACTGGATTTTCGACTCATTTGTAGATAATTCCCCACAAAATTAAATGGTAGAATTTCAAATGTAAAATTTTGCCTATAGATAGGTATAATGAGTTTTAGAATGTCTTGAAAGCTTCAGTCGAAAAGAATATTCCTTCGTCAAGATATTGAATTTCCTAAAAATAGCTTTTTGTCAAAAATATGTCACAGAAACTAAGTTCACTTCAAAATTCAATATATCAATAAAGGTACATTCTTTTTGACTGAAATCTTCACAATACTCTAAGAGTCATTAAACCTATCTATTGACAAAATTTTGGATCAAATTTTCTTTACTCGATCTTTCGAAGAATAACTGTGACTGGATGAAAAACCCAGTAAACCGATTATAATTCGGGACCAAACGCCAATTGAGACAAACCTTTTTTGAACTTTTCCTATTCTCACTGACGTAAGTTGACGTATAATGTGTTATATGAATGTAATAAAAACATTATCGTTTGCTATTGCTTCATGCATCTAAATATATGTTGTGGTTAAAATTAAAATTTCAATTTTGACTAGACGAAATTGAAATTTCTTTTTTGATGACTAGAAAAGGGTAAAATCTCGATAACAAAAGGTAAGCATGGGGATGTGGGTCTGAAGTCAGGTGCAAAAAATCTAGGATAGATTTGAAGTTTGAGACCAAAAGCCTTGCAATTCGTATTGTATTCTTATTTGGAGCTTATGTTTGGATTTGGATGATGGATTTGCTTTTAGACCGAATTCACATAAACGATTTGTAATTTGGCGATCATCATCAAAATACAAACTATTTATATTATTTTTGTCTAAGACCAAGGGCGAGCTCAAATGCTACGAATCTGGTTCCAAATCATAAAATCTTTTTCTTGTTGTGTTGTTTCTCTAGAAAAGCAGATCATTGCTAATGTCACTTCATTTTACCAAATCCTTAATAATATCAAAATTCAAGACGTTGGTTTTTCAGCAGTTCTAGTCGGGAGGATCTCGATGTGGATGTAAATATGAGTATGGGCTGTGTCTGATGTATGGTTGTTTGGTTTTTGAGCATGGATGTGCATGAGCGCGAGGTGCTTATTGCACTAACATCCCCATATGATATTTGTTAATATTTTTGTGAAATAAAAGAACTTATTGCTACTTTAATTTTCTATCTTTCTTTATCGTTTCGTGTTCATCGAAAAAGAAATTTTCATTTTGAACACAACATATATATGATTTTCAAATATTGTGTGATATATATCTGAAAGTGATAGCTGTCAGAAAGTATGAGATGTCCAGCGCTTTTTTTGTCTACTGATAATTAGCCTTAATAATCTTTAAATATAAAGAATTATCTCATAAAATATAATTGTATTTCGAAGAAGAATTCATAGAGAATCGAAACTCTATTATAACATACGTTCTATCATAAATATTCGAAGCTTAGATATAAATTTTGATTTTATTTAAAAATCGCATGTGTTTCTCTTGAGTACAAATCATTAAAAATAGAACAAATTAGCATGTAAAAGTGAAATTGCTCCTAATATATAAGCAAAAATAGTATCAATAAAAAATATAAATGCTGAATAACCATTAAGATAAATTCGATCAAGTATTTGTATTAATGTTAATGTCATTGAAATACCTGCACCAAATAATGTCAATGGTACAAGTATATAACATTGATTTTTATAATCAATTGTTGTTGCCATTAAAAAGCATGATGACAATGTGCTTATTGTTAGAAAAATAATACTAAATAAAACTAATAATGTTATTGATCGATCTAATTCTTTTGTATCACAACAAAATGCATTTGAACATTGTTGAAATAAACCTGTTCGATTGGTAATCGAATTTTCATATTCTATATTCCAATTATTTGTTGAAATAGATAAAATAGTTGTACTTAAAATAAATATAGCTAAGATGGAGATAACTAAATCATTAGCAAGTTTTTGATTTGAAACCATGATCATATGTAAATAGAAAATGAGAGAAAATGATAATAATTGATTCCTTTTTTTCTTTTTATAGACGCTTTTGAAATTTGATATTTAAACTGTCTGTTATTATTCACATCATTAGAGAGGTATATTAACTATTCATATTCTGTTGTTTACAACATTAAAATTGATTCAAATAGAAGGTCATAGCTATCAGATGAGAGATGTGAAAGAAACAAACAGACAAATAGATCGAGTATAGTTTTCAAAATTGTATATGTATCCGAGTGTTTTTTTGGTTGAAAGTAATTTTTTGTCGTTCGTTCGATTAAATTATTCGCTAAAAATATTCGTCAAACATTTTATTACAAATAAAATTAAAAAGAAAAACGCTTCGTTTACATTCGTCAATGCAACATTTAAGGTCGATAGAGTATCTAGAGGACGAAGTAAAGTTTTCAAGACAAAACAGACCTGTAACACATGCATGATGGTTCAAAAAGAATTATTCCTTGTGCAATATTATTTTTTTTTTGTTGAATAATTTTTGTAACAGATAGACTTTACGAAAGAAGTCTTCCAACTGATAAAGTGCTGTTGAGTCAAGACTATTTACATTATGTAGTAGACCGTAATGAGTTATGTATATCCTGAAAACAATTGTGCCTTTAGCTTATTGCAATGGAGATACTAAATTTTTACAATAATTTTTTATTGAACGCTATGATCCTTTCAGAAATACTAGGAGAATTGATTTTTGAATTTCGATTTGAAATTTTTCATAGAGACAGACCTTAACGAGAGTAGTTTATTTTGAAAGTTTCAGATCTGTTTATTTTTCTTCTATCTTGAAATAAGAACATTAAACCCACCGGTTGATCTGCGCAATGTGAAAGACATACTTTTACCATAGTTATATCTTAGGATAGGAACACTGAAAAGATCTGATATTTCACAATAAATTATATACACTAAAACCTGTCTCTGACTCTATGCAAAAATTTTGACGCCAACTCTTTTCAAGTTATTCATAGTTCGTTTGAGTCAATATAATGCACATAGTCTCGACTCAAAAGCGATTTATCAGTTGAAGGACTTCTCTCGTGACTAAGATTGATTACAGTTCTTGTGCAGCGACTCCTAAGAAGATATTGTAAATTTTTTTCTCTACCACCAATTCACAATTAATCTTTTTTTAAAGTTCATACAATTTTTACTATACAACCTATTCAACAAGTACAAAAAATAACATAAACAAAAGGAAAAACAACAGTAACAATGAAATACACACAAACCTATTTAAAGATAATATCAGCTAAAGTTATGACTAATAACTTTTTTTTCATGTTTAATCATATTTACTATTATAATAACTTGAATATCGAAAAACATACAATCATGAGTAACAAAAATGAGAGAGAAAAAAAGTCTTTACGTTTTTTTCATTTTGTCTTCAAGACCAAAACAAAAGTTATATACAAAATATATAGAATAGTATCAAAAAAAATAGAATGCATATAAATATATATATCTGAGATCAACATGATTTTTGAACTTGTGTTACGTAACGTTCAATATGTTCTTCAAAATCTTCTATTGAACAATCCATCGGAATTGGCTAAAAAAGAAAGATTAAACATTAGAAAACATTAAAATTTAATTAACGAACAATTCCACAAAGATTAAGTAATTTAGTTGCTTCTACTTGTAAACGTTGAGTTGATGTTCGCCAATGTGTTTCATCAGCTTTATGTTGTTCAACAATCTAAATCAACAAATTGATTGAAAGAAAAAATCTGTAAACGCAATCCTTGTCGGGTTAAAATGTGAAACACGATGTAGCTGCTCTTGATAATTATTATGAGATTGTTTTATTCTATCTATTTTGGGACACAGTTCTCAACTATGCTTTTCCTTAATCCTCCAGAAATGCAATAAGAAAGTAGTTCTTATATTATAACGAGATTTGATTGATTTTATATCAATAACGTCTATCATGGTTCGTGAGCTGGTGGCACAAGAGTAGAGCTTGTCAGGTTAATTTCAGACCGAGATGTAGGCGAGTTTGGATTTGAATATTTTGTACTTGACTAATTCTAGACAGGAAGCAGGCGCAAATTTTTATCCTGTATATTTCAACACTCCTTTTAGATCGTGTTTCATAAAATATAGAGGTTATTTCAGATTTACTTTTGTCATTTTTTCTCGATACGATTGCATAAAAGCTACAATATCAAATTGACTAAGATCATCATAACTCATCAATAAAATTTGTTCAGGTGTCAATTCCCAATCAGGTGGTAACATAAACTAAATAAAAAGAAAAGGAAATTTTTTAATAAGAAAATTTGTTTGTCATAACAGAAAATTTTACTTTAATTAATGATTTAAACTTTTTTGCAATAGTAAATAATGGTTCTGGTTCGTTTACAATTCTTTCAAATAATGTTATTGTAGAATCTGTTGATGGTGGTGGAGCACCAATGTAAGACCATGCTGATGAGTTATAACTGAATGAATAATCGAATTGAGCTGTTGGAAATTCATCAAAACGCATTTTAAAAATACCACGTTTATCATTTACACTTAAAACTGTGCCAGAACGTCGAGAACCTTGATACATTGCCCATACACGTGCACCAATAGTTGGTGGTGGAAGAAGACCACTTGATGGCTTATCAGTAGTATAAATGTTTTCAGTATTATCATCATCAATTAAATGAATATGATTTACTGATGTTACAGAATCTGTCGGTGGAGTGTGTTGGATATTTGAACGTGAAGGCTAGAAACATATGTTTAAGAAATTGAACAAAATATCTATGATAGGTTCGAGTGGGTTGGATGAATTTCGCAATAAAGTCAACGAGTGTCATGTAAATATTGTGTAAAATACACTCTTTGATAGGACAAAATATTTCTTTTGGAAAGAAAAGAAAAGAAAACTTTTAGTTATTATCTCCATTAAACAAGAAAACGTTCTCAACTGTTAAAGCGCTTTTCACATTCGATCGATCGGGATAAGTAGTGAAAAAGTCTGGTTTTCCGGTCTTTGCTTGTCAAGTTACAAGAATTTTACTTGGTTTTCGCCCTATAAGAATAGGATTGATGAGAACCTCGATGATCGAATTTCGAGTTTAAGTTTTTTTCTACAGATACGCCTTATGGACAGTAGAAATATTTCAAAGTCTGAGCAAGGACAAACGTATCCGTATCTAGATGTCAGTTTGTCATAGAATCATGGTTCTTTTTTTCTTAAATATAGCTCAAAACAGGCTTTTCTTTAAAATGCACATATCTTAGCAAGGATTCGTTTGTTCTGGCTCAAATTTTCGAGTGTTTCTAGTAACTACAAGGCATATCTGTAGTTGAAATTCAATCATACAGGTTCTCAGATATCCTATACTGAGAGGACAAAAATAAAGTAAAACGCCCGTGACTCAACAATAGAAGACCAGAAAAGTCAGACATCTTCACTAGTTATCATGGTGAATAGAATATTGACAGGAATACACAAAAATCGATTGAGCGATGGGCGATGTTCTCTGGTTAGTTCCAATAAGCCTTACTTTTATGAAGACACTCCAACAAATTTTCATACATATTGAATGCTGAGATGAACGAACGTTTTCTTTTTACATGTATTGATGTCATTTAAAGAGTAGCGGGTCCATGTTTTTATGGACCCGGACCCAGACCCGGGCTTGACATATACGGACCCGGACCCGACCGGGCCCAGACCCGTTAAGTGTTTCGCCAATATCTAGCACCGTCTGTATATATGAACAAGTGAAGACTCATGGTTTTAGCTAATTATTGGCTATTCTCAGAGGAAAAGTTTATGTACAGGTATTTCCTGTTGTTCACTTGTTCATCATGCAACGTGATGCTTAATAATTAAGATTTTANTGCCCAAAAGTTCTGAAATTTGTTATGCAAACTAGTCTATCTGAGATGTTTATGTGGGCAAAGTTTTAGATCAAAATTCAAAAATATGGCCTGGCTGCAAATGTGGGGTCTTATAGGAAAAATTCACTAAAACCTCAATATCTCACTAGGAACAAGCTAGGGGCACGAACTTTTTTTACGGTAGATATAATTCATCAAGGCCTACAAGATGCGCAAAGTCTCGACTAAAAATCGCTCGAACACCTGGGAATGTTCCCTCGTGAGCGTAACTTTAATGCCAGTTTACGGCTTCGCTTGCTCATAGCAGCAATGACCAAAGATCAGAGGCCAATGAACATGGTTTCTCTAGAAACGAAATGAGAGAGAATGACAAACAATTTTTGATTAAGCTTCTATAGCAATCGAGGGTAACAGACAACAGACTCCTTTTTCGGAACTCCTTAGTAACGGAAAAAGGCTTATTAACAACAACGCTTAGACTGTTCTAGAACATTGCAAAGTCTTCTCCGAAATTTCAATGGCTGCAATGCATTTGTGAATGTTCTAAATGGTGCAGTCTTTGTTTTTTGCTCGGATAAAAATTTATTTTCAAGATGTCAAGGATAATGAGAAGTGATACATTGATTTGTTATAGCTGTCATATGAAAAACATAGAAAGCATGAACTGATCAAGTTATAAATATAAGAAAAAATTCAGTATCAATGTTTCTGAGTAGACATGAGCAGAATTATCTCATTCACATCAATTTCGAACACATGAGTCGTGACAATATGACGTGCAACGTAAGTTTTACACGATCATAAAAAGTATCGTTCCTAATGAAAAAAAAAGTATTGATTCTGATTTGGGCAGAATTGGAACCCCCTTTCCCATATCTATTTCTGAGCTTATCGAGGTATATTATAGGTTGTTGACACTTTCTATAGATATAATGGATATATACAACAAACTTATTTGTCAGTTAAATCAGTGGTTAAAATAATAATAGTAATATCAAATTAAGAAAACCGGAATACAAAAATGAAAATTAATAAGTGTATATCAATAACACAAACAAAATAGAGTATGAGAAAAAAATTCTTGTTCGAAACATAAAATAAAACAGATCGTTTCCACTGTTGATCAATTATTCTTGCAAAACAGCAATAGTCTACTATAGATTTTCCACTTAACGTATTATGTATTAGTGTAATGAGATTATCGAACATATGCCAGTTTCATATTGTATGTCTAAAGATCCTGCGTATATTTTTCTTTGCACCGTGCACAATGCTGATAATTTCGAGAGTTGTGCGTTTTGTCTGTGACATAGAGAGAACGTCGGATCCAAAATTTTCGGATCCATAATCAGCTCGGTGGGCTCTATGGCATTACTATGAAAACATATAACACTTTAATTCACTTTTATATATTGCCGTATCATATTACGCTCTATAATACATTTAAATTCATAGTGCAAATTGGAATTTATTGGATACAAGATATATATATTAAAGAAACAAAATAAAAATAAAAAAGAAAAGAACTCTATTAACTTATATTAGTTTCTTCGGTTGATATTGTATTATTACTAGCTTTCGTATCAAGTACCACATCGGGTTGTTTTTCAATAATTGATAAATTACTTGGACATGATGAAGCTACATTAATATTTTTAAAATTATTATTTGATTTTTGTCTAAGTAATGATGATGAAAGAAGAACTGGTTTTGTTGGTGATAAAACTTTTTGAACAAGCATTGTTGCTTGTGCAGCTTCATTTTGTTTTGCTCGACTCATTGCACTTATGACAGCAGCACGATCAAGTTCACGTTGATCAGGCATTTGTCCATCTAACCAAACCTAATGTCAAAAAATAATAAACAAAAAAAAACACAAATAATTTCAAATAAGAAATCTTTAATTAAGAAGAAAAAAAATCTTTTACATCTTTTGCTCGATTATGAAATACAGCAAAAACACGTATACGATAATCAACAATACGTGTTAATGGATTATTTTTTAAACAAAGATTTTCTAAACATGGTAAACTTCCAAGTAATTCAATACTTTTAATTGAATCTAGTTTATTTGATGATAAATTTAACGTTATTAATGAATAAAGACGTGATAAACCATCTGTTGTTATTAATTCATTAAATGATAAATCTAATGACCGTATATTACCAACACGTGCATTGAAATCTGATACATCATGTAAACGATTATTTGATAAATTTAAACTTTGCAGAAAATGTAAATGTTGTAAATGATCTATTGTAGTTTCTAATAAATTATAACTTAAATCTAATGTTTCAGTTTTACAAAATAATTTCTTGCAAAAGAAAAAAAAATTTGTTTTGACAAATATTTCTTTTTCAAATGAAATACATACAAGTGATTCATCAAGAAGATGTAGAGAATTTTTACTTAAATCAAGATGAGTAACAAGTTTCCATGTACTAATTAACCATTCATTGGATGATGGTGGAATTTCAGTTAGAGAACTTAAAGCAATTTCCTAGAAAATAATTTTTTTTACACTTTAAAACATTATTATTATTACTATTATTTTCGTACACGTATTGATGTTAAACTACGATGAATTGATAAATGACGAACAGTTTTTTTAAGATTGTCAATACCAGTTATTTGATTTGTTTGAACACAATCAAGCTATATGAAAGAAATTATTATCAAGTTTATTTTAATATAATCATTACATACTTCAAGTTCTTCAACTGATTTAAAAAACGAAACATCAAATGAAAGAAATTGAGTTTTAATTGTACTGCTACCAAAATTATCAGGACAACCAATAATCTTAAACATAATAAAAGATTTTTTATATTTTTTTTTGTTTTATATTTATTAATTCATTGCCTAGGTACTGGCAACATACTTGTACATACTTGACATGACATAGAAAATCGAGAACATGACTTAGATCTTTGACAGGATCATTACTGTCTAAATGATAGATTTGTATATATAAGAACAATTTGAATAGATTTTTCAAAGATATACAATTTAAAATGAATTTTTGTGACGCATATAAATTATAAATCAAAAATCGCATCAAAACTCATTTATATAGATTCTCATCGATCCCTATTATAATAGTCTTTAGAAGACAAATTCGTTTATTTTTGCAATTAGATAAAAGGAGAACTGTGCAATGTTTCGCCAAAATAGGGAAATTGCATTCTGTCTAGCAGAAATGGTCCATCCCTCAAAAAGTCATAGGAAAAAATACTTTCTTAAAACAACAACAATAATTATTGCTTAAATCTATTTACATCCAAAGCAATGAATAATTCACAAAAAACGAAACCTTTTAACTATTTCTAATGTCACAAAAAGAAAAATCGGAAAGACTTCAGCAGATATGTACACATATGATCTGAACTGGAGGAACATCGTTGGTAGACTATTCAATAGAGAGTAGCGGGTCCGGGTCCAGAAAGATAATACCACCCGGGTCCGAGACTGGGTCTAGAAATTTGATATCACCCGGGTCCGGGTCCATATGTGATTTATTTTCAGACCCGGTTTGCATTCAACTGCGAATCTAAGTACTGGAGAGTTCAGATCAAAGTATAATATTTTCTGTATTCTGTTTCAAAATTTCTTGGCTATTTTTAATTTTGTAATTAAAAAGTCATTTTAAATACAAATAACAAATGAAGTTGAAGAAAACAAGAAAAATGAAAAAAAAGTAGACGAATATTAATAAGTTACTGTTGGTTTGAGAATTTTCAATGATCAGTTTTGATTATCAATTAATTCTTTAATTTCCTTTTCGGTTAGCATAATNCTTCTCTTTAAAAAGAACCAATATTAATTATCGTTTGCATTAAGAGCACATAGTACATATCTGTTTTTCTTACGAGACAGAATATCCATTCTCATTTATTCATATTGCAATATATGCATATACCAAAATGATTCCCACTGCATCAACATCAATGAATGATTTGCGAAACCTTTTTTATGGAACAAGTGAACTAGCATATTAAAGTCCAATAGAATGCAACATTTATTCTATTATATGCTTAAAGTTCTTGAAATATACGGTTTCTAGTACATCATTATCGGAAAAGTTAGTTCTTATACAGTTCCTCTCTGCTTTCAAGAAATTTAAGCATGTAATAGAATAAATGTTGTCTTTGCTAAAATGGTCAAATTTGCACAAAATCTTTCAGTAAGAAATCAGTTTAAAAAATGCTATTCGTCAGTCAAAAATCGATTGATGCGTAAGATTTCATTTATAGACTGAATAATGACTCAGTTCAGTCGATTCAAAACTCTTATGAGAATGCAATAGGTTGAGAAAATATGATATTGTAATGATAAATGAAATATTCAACACTTATTAAAAAAAAAACATATTTCATTGATCTCTTAGATTCTTTTTATTATAAGTCACTTGTTAATACATTTTAAATCAAGAATTGTCTATATATATATACATATAAATAAAAGTACCAAGAAAAAAATAAAATAAATAAAATATTCGAATCTATTTTGGAGTAATAGTTCCACTATTCTTCGACGACATCTTACGTCGATGAGCTAAACGCACTGAAAAAAAAAAACAAGAAAGCAAACTTAAAAATATATTTCTCATTAATATAACCACTTACAAGCATCTTTTAATGCTGGATGTGCATATATCATTGCTTGTTCATATGTCATTAATTTATCAGGTTCAGGTGGAGGTACATGATGATGTTGAGGATTTGGTGATGTTCCCATAACCATTGGTTTTATAATTGATGAAGGATTATGATTTGTCTGTTGTCGTTGTTGAGGTCCAAAATTTAATGATGTTGATGAAGCTACTGATGATGGTCGTACTGGTGAAATAGTCTAGAAGCAAAAAATAATAAATTGATGAATTAAATAATTTAAAATCTACTGATTGATATTGTCGAATAGTTTGTTGATGTCGGTCATGATCTTGATGAATACATTGTTCTTGTCCTTGAAAAATTTTTAATAATTCTTTATTTATACGTTTGATTTCTTCTAATTCCATCATTCCTTTTTTTATTTTATTCATTTGTCTTAACTAAAATTATATGAGAAAATTTTTTAAAAACAAAAATAGATTTCTTTGTTTACATATTCAATTCTATGCGTCATTAATTGATTCCATTTTGCATCTTGATAATCAAATACCTATAGAAGAAAAAAAAATTTGAATTCGTTTTTTTTAATAAAATTACAATAAAAATAAAAACAGTTTTACATCAAATAATTGTTTATACATATTTGAATAAAGTTTATAAACTTGTTCGCGTACTTGTGCTTCAGTTACATGTACTAATTCATAACGTGATATAAATAATACTTTTATTTGCGGTGGTAACTAAGAAAAAGAAAACAAACATTCAATTTTTATATTATCTAAATTTTTACATTGGAATTAATCGGATAAATATGTGTAGATTTTGAACATAAGGCACATAGAAAATAAAAAATAAAATTTTTTTTGTAAATTATTTTGTCTTTTTTCATATATATATTTACAATTATGGCCATTCATATTATGCATGGCACAATCTCGACAGATAATATGACCACATGGATGACAATAGCCAAGTGGTAATCGAGTATTATTTGAACCATTATGTTCACGTCGTTTACATATTTCACAATGAACCCATTCAGGTATTATTAAATTTGTTTCTGATAGAGATGTTTTTGTTGTCTCCGATGAAACTGATTTTGGTGTTGGTGCACCAATACTATTATTTAACATTGATGAATTCAAATTCTATATTTTTAAATTAAAATAGAAAATGATGAAAAATAAAGTGGAAAAATTATTACTACTGAATTACGGCTAGCAGTTGAGGTTAATATTGTATTTAGATTCATAAGAAGAGGTATAGATTCAACTGATTTGAGATCGAGATGATAGATCGTTGAAGTTACCGCCAAAGAGGCTGATAATTTTTAGAACGCTTTTTATTTTACGATTGATATTATTTATAAATATAAGTGAATAATTAAAAGAATGAATGAAAAACGATAAGAAATATTTGATTTAAATTGAAAAATGTATAGAGGACAGCACTGAACAATGAATTAATAATAAATTCTTGATATTTTTAAAGAAATCATCGAGGAAACAAAATATAAAAGCTATGAAACAAGAACCTTGATTTATTGAGGAAAAGCTAACAATGGATTAACCGCTTTTCAGTCGAAGCTAATCCGATGAGCTCTACCATGTGCGTCACGTAGCTTCTAATACTTGAAAATTTCGTCACAAACTGTTCTTGTTAGAAACTATCTCTATGCAAAGCGTCCAATCGAAATCCGAAAATCAGTTTTTCCAATGTTCTTGAGTGGATCACAGCATTGATTCAAACAATATTGTTAAAAATGTAGCAACGAGATAGGCATAAACTAACAGCCCGAACTCTTCTAAGATTATTCATAGTTCATTAGAGTCTTCACGATGTACATAGTCTCAATTCAAAAGCTATTAACAAGTTGAGATCTTCGCCCGTAAGCATGAATTTTTTGAAAATATAAACCTATCATTTTGTAGACTTCACACAAGATAATGAATTACACTTTGAATTATACGTTTTCCATTGTTATAATATATCTCATGAAGTTTTCTTATTTATACAGAAACCACAAAACATATTATTTGAATTTCTACATAAATAATCATATCGTGTTTAATGCTTTTGTTGTATAATCACAACATCTCGTTCGATTGAAGTACTATCCACATGAAGTAATAATGAATAACAAAAAGTTTATACATTGACTACCATTTTATTGCATTCAATTATTCAGTCAAGATCTAGACTCAAACAAGAGATCGCATTTATTGAACAAATAAGAACATCTGTTTTTGAATATTATATTTTTTATAGTTGTATAGAATAGTGTATTATCGAAATAAAAAAATCACATATGATATGTAACAAAAATAAAATGAAGAAGTTCTTCGTTCTATTTTGTTTAAAATAAGAAATAAGACACCGGAAATTTATCGTAATGAAATTTAAAAAACAAAATAATCTATGATTCATCAGTTGTAGAAGTTATTGTTTGTTGTTGTTGTTGTTGGTGATTGAGTAAAAAGTCTATTGTATCATTAATTATTTGTAAACGAGTACGATATGATTGTGAAATCAATGCTGTATATTGAAGATTTGCTTCAATGGGTAATAAATTTAACATTATCCAAGCCCAACTAGGTCCATCAGCTAATAAAGAATAAAATTAGAAGTTCTTCTTTTTTTTTTGGATTAAAGGAAAGATTCTAACGAGGAGTTGCTTTCTCACCGAAACCTAGTGGATTTTAGGGTTATCGATCATGGTGAATTTGAATATGATCATAATGAATCTCCTAAAATTTTCTAGACTACCAATGATTCGTTGAAAATTCTTTTTGATCTGTTCAGATTATAGAATATATCGAATGACCTAGAAAAGAGTAGTTTTTGCAGAAAAGTTAGCTTCAGTTTTTGTGTCAGAAGTCTTTTATCCGATGGGCAAAGCTTTAAGACATGTTTAATACTTCATAAATTATATCATTATAAAAGAACGTAAACAATGCTACAATGCATCATTAGAGGTAGACTTGAGTGTACTGTGTTTTGGGTATACACAATTTATTAAAAATCAAGCACACAGTAATAAAAAAATGTTTAACAGCTATAGGGAAAGTTATCATGCTTTTGTATTTTCAAAGGCATTATTAGAAGGAATGTTTAGAACAAACTAAAACTATGTAGTTTTTGTTGCGCAATAACTTGTTAAAAGCTTTTTCCAAAATATTGTTCTAGAGTTTAATTGAGCTTTAAGATGAAACTTCGAAATTTTGAAAACTAGTGCATTTTATAGAACAGACTTTGATCTATTGAATGAGAGGTTATGTCTTTCTATCCAATGTATCTTACACGCAATGCAATGATTCTAAATTAGAGCAATAGGTTGATAGATGATTTTCCAGTTGTTTTGTTTTTTTCCACTGATTTATTTTCAAAACATTATATCTCATGCAAGACACGTTGTATAGGAGGGTGCAACCTCTCATTCTATAGAACGAAGACTGTTGTACAAACTGCACTAATTTTCAAATTTTGTCGTATCTTCGAAGCACTCTGTTTAATTAGGATCAGAAAATTTCATTAAGAGTATCAAAGTACGCTTCAACTATATTCAAAAGTTTTGCACTCGAAAGGCTCTAACTACCGAAGGAAAGAGTTTTGTCAAATAAAATGAAGTTAACTTAGCATGAAAAATACTGTTTGCATCTCAGCTTTGTTCTTCGTCCTAAGACGGTATATGTAGATTTGTCTTGAGAGAAAAATTTAGAAACAAAAGAAATATCCTAAACTTTTGTCCTTTACTTTAGTAAAACCTTGAAACTCATAAGTAACTGTCATGTTTTTGACTTTCAATTTTTATTCTTTGAAATTTAGTAAATAAATGTAAATATTTACTTGATTCATCAGTTAGATTATCACATGGTGGATAACCTTCTAATTGACGACTTATTAATGTTCGTTGATATGCATCAAGTTGATCAAACCAAACACGTACACGATTATAAGTATTTCGATTAATTTGATATAAATCTAATAGAATAGAAAAAATGAAATAATTAAAAAACGAAAATTTTCAAAATAAACAAACCATCAAATTCATCATGTTCAATTGGATGATCTTGAATAAGTTGTATACGTGCTGTATTATATCCATCTCTTTCTCCACGATCAATAATATGAAAACGTCGTTGACCTATTGTATCAACTATTGAACGACCATCACGAGTATAAACAAGACCACGTATAAATAATAATGTACCATAATCAGCAAATGTACTAAAAAGATTTTTTTTTTCTTTATTTAAAATTTTATTATCATTTTCATACTCTGTTTCTTGATCATATTTACACATGCCAAATGTACGTGATTGAGTTTCGATTGTTCGACGCATCATTAAACGATAACGTGGTTCAAATACATGTAATGGACATGTACAATAAGGTAAAGCTAATACACATACGAATATTGGAATTTCAAATATAGTTGATATAATATTATTTATTGGTAATCGAGGAATTGTTGCTCTAAAGTTTAACACTTTTTTCTCAAAATGGTTCTATATTTATTTAAAATAATATATATATATAAATTTTACCCTTCAATATTTTCGTGTTCATATAATTGTTGTCGTTCATTAAATTCATTTGGAAAATAACTTTCTATAATTTGTGATATGATTTCAGTTTTATTCACATGTGATTGTATTAACATTGGAAAAAACTATAAAAAAAAATGAACTCGTTACCCCCTGTTGGGTTATTTTTAACTCAATCAAAGAAACTATCTATATCAAGTAATAAAGCAGCGGATCAAGATAGTTTCCGAATATTGTGTAGAACGGTGCTTCTTTTTTATTTAAATACACAAACTGATTATTCTGATGTTTGTCACGTTGACATATATACTAATCTATTTGCCGAGTAGTTTTGTAAAACTCTCTTGACTGAACATGTGAAACAACTTGGATCATTTGTGATCCATTCGTAAAGGATAGCAATGAAAAAATGGTTTTTTTTTCACAATTAATATATTTTCGGTATAAAGTAGATATGTGCAGGGTCATCCTACACTATAAAAAAGTCGTAGCACAACAAGCCCTACGAGAATGTTTTATTAGTCTCACAAATCTCTGTGCAGTCATGAAGATAATAAACTCTTTTCGTAGGATTTATTATTCTATGCTTTTGTTCACAATGTACGCAACTACGTCGTGTAGAATAGGGTAAATGTTAGAAAGTTTTTTTTTTGTCGCAGTTGAGTTATTGAGTACGAAAAAGCATTATCGCGCATATCTCTAATATAAGCTCGTAAATAACACGATTTTCATGCTAAGCACTTGATTATAATTATTAACTAGTCAGAAAGCACTTTATTAACGATTTTTAAATAATATCTTATTGATAAGATATAGAAACTTGCAAATTTTATTATGCACATTCATCCGAACAATCTCTTAACTATAGGAATGAGTGATTTTATATTGAAGTCAAAACCATGATTTCATACTATAAAAATAAAATAAAGACTAATGATTTCGACAAGATCCTGAAAATGAAAGACTTATTTTCAATCTGAAAATGATTGCCTGTGCAAGTATCTAACCATATATCATTCCTCAAAATAACTCATGATATATATAAAATAACACCATCACTACGATAAAAAACGCAAAAAAATATCAAATTAACAATAAATACAATTTTTATGTCATTCAAGACTAGTTGCTCATTTTACATCTTTCAGTGAAATAACTTCATTCAAATTTAACCATATCAATGTCATAATCAGTAGCTGTATCAAATCTACTAGATTTGTGCCATAGGAGATAATGAGTTTAAAAAAACTTCGAAAAAATAATATTTGATCCATTTCTTATGGAGTATGCTTCAGAAATAAATGAATCTTGGAAGCATGAATACAAATACGAATCATGGGAATTTCAATGTTCTTTCTTTTAAAATTTAGTCATTTCCGAAGGTTAACGCTATGAACTAAGATCATTACCGTAGGAAAACAAAATATTTTAAAAACTTTTTTTTTCTTGAATAACCATTAAGCAGGAAAAAAAACATAATTAATCAAATATCTAATACATACTTCTTCCAATGAATTTTTACACATTGGACATTGAACTTGTGTATTATCTATAGAACGTATAAGACATTCTCGACAAAAAACATGACCACATGGCGTTGTCACTGGAAACCATAGTACACTGAAAGAAAATTAGCTATACAAAATAAATAACCTATAATATTTTATACTTGACGCATATAGAACATTCGAAATCTCTTGCACATAAATATTTACAATCGAATAATGTACAAAGACATGAAGCTGATGCTATATTTATATTAATAAATAGTTAGATTCCAAAATAAAACTTATGATAGAACTTACATGTTGATCTACACATGAGTAATTTCATATCTGTTGTACCTAAAAGAACGTTAATATAAAGAACTAAAAAATTTCTGAAGAAAAAAAGTTGTTTCATATGTTTTGCATTTCATTATTTAAATTCATTTTAAATATTCAATTAGGCCGAAATAGATTATGTTTTCCTTTTTTTTCCCCGAGTTATCCTTTGAAAAATGCATAATTTCATTGTTAATATGTCATGTATTTAATAATGACACATAATATTAGCTAAAAGGAAATTAATACACAAATTGTTCAACACAAATGCTATTAATATTTGTCTAGATTTAATTAACATCATCATCTGTTAACTACGAATTTTATGCTGTAGTTCTTATGAACTTTATATTTACTGAGTATTTATCAATTAATAGTTTACATTACATGTCAATTTACCTTTTATTAGAATCTTTAATGATTATATACTCTCGGAATGCATTTTTTTTATCTAGTTCTTAAGCAGATCTACGATATATCATAATAATAATTAGATTTATTCTCACCCGAAGTTATCATTTCCGTGGTTGTGTCATTTGTTGATAGAAGTGTGTCTAATTCATTTTCTGTTGTTATTGCAGTTTCATTATTATCATTATCATGTAGCACAGCATGAAGATGCTTCAATAAAAAATAAAATAATAAATTCAAACATAACAATTAAAATTTTCTCACTAACTCGAGCCATTATTCGTTTGCCTATATGATCTTCCGGATCGATTGAAAGTCCTTGTAATGATGATAATAATGCAGCTGTACAACGTTTCATTTCGAATAATATTTCACTTCGACAATAATAACCCTAAGGAAATCAAGATAATTTTCGCTCGACAAAGAAAAAAAGAGGAAAAAGATCTCTTACTTTCGCCCAATGTGGTTTAAGTCGTATAACTCGTTCAATATCAATGAGAGCTTTATCAAGTTCTTTTAAAGTCATATATAGTTTAGCTCGACCGTACAATGCAATATGATCATCATTATCTTAGAAAACAAAAATAATAAATTAATAAAATGACTTATAAAAATAAATGTTTCTTACATTGATCTAATATATTTGAATAAATATCAATTGCTTGTTGATAATTTTTCTTTTCATATTCATTTTGTGCTTCATGACATAATAAAATATTTTCACATTTAAACTTTAATTTTTCTATACGTTCAATAATTTGTTTAAGAAAATGATTTTTACTATAAATTTTTTCTCTTGCATGTAAAATTGGTGATTGTATTTGCCCTTGAATATCTTTTGAACAACGTAAGCAGTTTATTGATAATGAATCAAGTTCTTTATCTTTTATACATTGTTCACAATATGTATGACCACAATAAAGTGTTATAGGTTCATAAATTAAATTTTCACAAAATAAACAAATCAATGGACAAGTTGTTATCAATGATTGTGTTGAAGACATTTGTTGTATAGCTATTTGTTGACAGATTGGTTCAAGTTCAGTTATTGTATAAGATAAAAAACGTGTACCAGGTCGTTGAAGATCCAATAAAAATTGATGTGAATGAATGCTAGATGATGATTGTTCTACTTTTGATGAAAATTTTTTTCGATAATTTTGTTTTAATCGTCGTCTATGATGTCGAATCTGAGATTTTTTATATAACTGATGATTATGATTAGATAACATAGTTGATTGGACTGAAAGAAGATAAACATTTGAATGCAAATTGTATGAATATTTATTGAAATGTTTCTTTTTTTTCCTGCATAAAATAGTTCTTGAAATAGAAGAAATCGACCTCGGACAAGAAAGAACTGATTACGTGAGCACTGTCTATTCGCTCGTTCTCTATTTCTTTCCTATTCTCTCTCGTTTTGACTGACATACTTTTTCTACTTTGCGTGCGTTACCCGCTTTCTATGTCCTTGTTCGGATGATTACGACATCACATACATTTATGTTATAGGCCACGAGACGGTTATGTAACACTTTTTTTTCCACTTTTATTGTAAACGAAAATTTGATCGACCTATTTATTTTTCCTTTTTACCAACATGTAAAAAAGAACTTAAAAACTTTAAACTGTTGAAGTCATTCATTATTATCCAAACAATAAGTATCGTTTCTTATCTATTTTTGTTTTTAAATATGGATCTGTAAAATATAACAGAAAAATCAAGTTCATAGACGATTTCATAGAACAAAACAAAACAATCTCTACAAGGACTAATAAAAAATACAAAGTTTTATAATACGACTAAAGTGTCAGGTAACCAAAATAAGTACTATATAACCAATTAGTGGAAAATATATCTTTTCAGTACGGTCTGAGTGAAAGAACATACAAAACTATAAATAACTAATAACGTCTATTATAAATTTATAAATTTTATACTGACTTTTTGTTTTTACAAATTGATTGTTTGACTACTACTATTTATAAAATTCATTCGATTTATTAATAAAATTAATAAATTTTGTCTACATCTAAAAAAGAAATAATTATTGGAATGTTTCTTTTTTGAAATATTTTGCTTGTATTATATTAACACATATCAATAGAAATGGGATAAAGCAAAATTTATCTACAGTAACTTTGCAAATGGGAAAAAACCACGTATATATAAAAAAAGAAGATTATATCAATGAGATTATTAATCAATTGAGAAAGAAAAAAAAAAACAACGCTCCTTTGATGATAAAATAAGATTGTTCATTTGCGCAATTGTTTACAAAAATTTGAAGCAACATGACATCCTTTAGCAATAAATTTATTTTTGAATACATCAGATTTTTTTCTTGCTAACATTGATGATGATGGTGTATGATAATTTTGTAATGGTAAATAATTAATACCATCTGGTATTGAACGTGATGCTTGTCGAGTCCATTTATCATGACCATTAATATGAACTAATTCAAGATACCAAGCAAACATTTGATTACGATCAGAAAAACGAAATGATATGCCAAATGGTGATTCAGTATGATTCGGTTCATTATTATCAGGAGGTAATATCGTTAATACTCGATATTGATTCATATCAAATGGATCAACAAAACGACAATCAGCTCCAATATAAAGATAAATATCTTCAACAGACCATGAATAAATGGATGATTGTTGATCTAATTCTTGTTGATTGAGACTTAATTTTGCTTTAAGTGTTTTTTCATTAATATTATTCGATACTCGATAAATTTTAAGCTAATTAAAAGCAAACAAAAGAAAAAAAAAAGTGTAGTTTTCTTCTTCATTGGCTGTGAGAATGATAAAAGTTAAACAAATTTTTTGTTCTGTTTTAAAAATCAAAGTTAATTGTTTGAAGAAAAAAAGAAAACATGATTATCGCATATGATTTTGAAGTGATATTTTCTCACGTTTCCTTTTTTTACTGTTGGAAAGGAAGAAAGAATAAAAAAGTGCAAAGTTTATTAGAAATCTACGTATTTATATTATTAACGCACATTCTAGAAATATATGCACTGAGACTTTTATCATTTTTATGATAAGTGCATGTTTTTTAATATAAGTTACGTAGAATTTATTTTGAACTGTATCAGAACAAAAGCGAGAAGACAACGAAAAGAAACTTCTCTATATGAAGCAATGGAATATTCAACAAAATAAAATAAATACAGAACATAAGTATGTTCGATAGTTGACTAATTCCTAGAAATCTATTATATGGAAGAATTAATGCATAAAAAAATGCTTATTTTATATTCATGAATCCAAGTGTGTATATACGAATTTTCGGAATTAGATCAATTAGAATTCCCATAATAGATTTACTAGACAAAATACTAAAACTGGCATTTTTCTTTGCGTGATGTGAAATAAAACATACAGCCAATGAAGACTTTTGTCGATTAATATTAATACTGATCTAACAAGGGAGCTGCACCAAGTAATATATTAGTTTTGAGATATACCTTTTATTTTATTAAGTACTTCTTGTTAAGACTAGAAAAAAACACCTAAAAGAAATCATATATGCGAATCTTTCGTCTTGAATTATCAATCAGGTAGATTCTTGATGGAAATTTTCGAAAACAATATTTTGAACCTATTTCTTTTTCGATTTAGATTTTTAATAGAACTAATTGATAGAAAAATTGTCTTCTTTTGATCTACACAAGGGGATCAACAGAAAAAACAGCTTCGTAGAAATAACTCACTGTGCTGAGTCGAATAGTGATATTTATTTTTTAATTTCAAAATAATCTGACTCGGTTATCTTATTCGTTCTGAAATTTCACAATCAGTCTTCATATGATGAAAGAGTCAATATTTCGAAAATATTTAGATAACAGTATAAGGTCAGTTCGAACTTAAAATCAAATATCATCATTTGACTCAGCAAAAGTGACTTTTTCAGGTGATCTCAGGCCAATTGGTTGAAACAGAAGGTGTTAGAAAAAGTTTTATAACTCTCGAACGGAACAAGCTATGAATGTCGGTCTTGTGTAGATCGAACGAGAAGAATTTTTTCTATTGATTAGTTCTCTTAGAAATCTAAAGCACAAAAGAGATAACTTTCGAATATCGTTTTTTTGTAAAATCCAGCCAAGCACTCACCCGATTGGTAGATTTCTAAGTAATCAAAGGTCATTATGTTTAGAGTCTTCTCTGTTGGATGATGAAGAAAATCGCCAATGTCTATGATATTTTCATGAAAAGTTATTCAAAAAATAGTGGAACACATTATAGTTTCGAAACGAATAGTAATTCTATTAAGATGATTATTTTGTCAAAAAAATAAAAACTTGAAAACAGTTTTTGAAAGTGATCTCTGCGTCAGGGTATAGGATTTTGTTAGTAAAGTCACTAAAATAGTCATAATTCAAGACGAGAAATCCATGGCCAAGATTTTCTTTCAGACTTTTTCTAATTTGAACAAAATTTACTTAATGAATTAGAAAAACTCTTTTCAAAAATAGAAAACAGTTAAAATAATGAATATAAAATTATTTCATGAGATGATTAATTCCTATCTATAGGCAATTCAAAAGAGCAAAGATGCCTATGATAAAAGTTTCATGAAGATTTATTTCGATGCTTTGAGACATAAATGCAGAAGACTGATTTTAATACAGCAAGAATATAAAAAATAAATGCGAAAACATCGGATTTAAATCCGAGTGTTATGTGTACTTCAAAAAGTGAACAGGTATATTCACTTTGTTTTTTATCATCTGAGACAATATCTACCCTNATATCAATGAGAAAAGAATTTAGTTATAAATTGTTGGCACTTCATCGTTTAGATGAAACGTTTGTTGATCATTAAGAGAAGTTATAATGGAAATTATTTCAACTGTTTAAACAGTGTCATTAGTCGCAAAAAGCACGTTAAAACAGTTAAAATTTCAATGATTCCACGCGTTTAAACATGTAAAACATGTTGAAAGTTATTTTTCCATAAACAGTTTTAACGTGTTTTTGGCGACATATGACACTGTTTAAATAGTTTACATATTGGAATGTTTAAACACCGTTTTATTCGTTTCGCTGTCTGCCTGGGTATCTTTCCATACATTTATTTTTATCAAGACTAGATTTATAGAAACTTTTTCTTAAAAAATGAATTTCTAGAGATCTTTCCAAGTTTCGAAATAAAAATTTTTGTCTTGCTATTATTTAGAGATTCTGAAGAAGAATTTGGGCTATTTGGAATTGGTTTTGAACTTCTCGTTCGGTTATAGAAGCATTTCTTCGTTTATATATTTGTACTATGTTATGTCACTAATGAAAATTAAATAAGTTTCTTTTTGAAAAATCGAGACGTGCTCAGAAAAGAGACTGTAACCTCAGAAATTGTCTAAAGAATATATTATAGAGTTTTCAAAAATGTTGTCTCAATGCGTAGTTTGTTAGAACTAAAATGTATGAAGTGAAAGTCGATGTCTTCTTTTGTGTCGCGTCGTTAGCACTAGTTTTTTACTGATAGTTTCTCTGAACAAAGGTTTCTAGTAACGAGTTTTTCAGAGCAACTACATTATCTTCACATCGACGTAGCATATAAAAATTATCCAAAGATGCACGTGCTTTTATCTGGTGAAATGATGTCGCTTATGAATGACTATGCTCATATATTGAAATATCGGATCCTTCAGTTTACATCTAATTAAACTTAATTAGCCAATTAGTGAATTGCATAAAACTTTATTAGCAAATAACTCTCTAACTTCAAGAATATTAAAATAGACTTAATAGCACAAAGTAGATCTATGACAAAATTGTCAGCAAGATCAAATTCTAAAAGATCGGTTTTGTAGAGTTCTGCTCGTATCAATGAACAAGATTTTTTGTTTTACTATCATCTTGAAGTTCTCAAGAAGGATTCGTACCTCTCAGAACTGATTTTTAAATTTCTCATTCAATGACAAGAAGATTTTTCGTTTTTATATTCATACTCACTCACGTCTCTAACGAAAGAAGTTGCTCACATATAAGTGATGCTGGGTTAAATGTCTTGTATAATATTAATGCTCTGCATGAGTTAGTCATTTTAGAATCTAATACAACTTCTACTTTGTATGCTTCTTTTAAAAGAAGATTACAGTTTTTTTTTCTTTATTGCAAATTACTGTTCTCTGCAAAACTTTTCTTTTTGGATAAGTGAGTTGAAAGTTTCAGAAGATGATGACCGACTTTCAAAACATAGAAAACTCTCACATAGTGTTCCATTCAATATAGGAGCATCATTCCACTCTAAATAAAACATTGTGTCAATCACGATGAAAATATCAAATATGTCCTAACTTTTCGATTCAAACTACTGAGAAAAAAAAGCAATTAATTCTATGATTTCGTAACTATTCTTCAAAATGTTTCGATCAAAGAGAAATACAGCTGGTATTTTAACTTTGTTATTCTTATTCATTCTATCGTGTCCATGAGTCATACTAAGCGCACATAGTATTTCTATCGATTGATTGATTTCGCTAGTCCATGTCAGCTGTTTCTCTCATTGATATCAATGTTTACTTGATATGTTTTAAAATTAAAATTCTACCTCCATTAGCTAAAATAATTTTCATTTGTTTAATCTGTTGATGTCGTTGAGCATGATCTGCAACAGAAAAATTTTTTTCTGAATAATTTGGATCAGCTCCTAACATAATTAAATGCAATGTCTTTTTATAATCTATTGTTTCAACATTTTCATATAACATTTTATTAAGTTGATCTTTTGTATAAGTTTGTTGATTTGATTGATATGGTCGAAGATTAATTTTTTCAATATATTTTTTTCTTATATATTGTTTACGTTCGAATTCTGTTGAATTAGTATTTGGTTTGGAATTTATTGAAGAATTATTTTCCAATAAACTATTCGCAAATTGATTACCATAATCATGAAACAGATCAATTAAATCTGAATCACATGTATTAGTCATCAATGATTGAAGACGAAGAAAATTTGATGTTAAACGATGATGAATAACTATTATAAATACAAAAATACAAAAAGAGAAATCAATTGAAGATCGACATACCAGCACATCTTTTACATATCACTAATAGCCAAGACATAATTGCAATTGTTGGATATTCAAAATTACAATCAGCACATCGACAATTACTGGAATTTTCTCGTACTCTATCGAGATAAACTGTTGTTTGATCTTAATTTACAAAAAAGCCTATGAATATTATTTTCTAACATCATTAAATAACTCATGTGTGTTGTTTTTTTTCTATAAATCCTTTTTAAAATTTCTAGCACAATTAGTTTGTTTCTTTACTCGGTACAATTGAATCATCATCACTACATATTGATGAATTTGAAAAATTATCAATTAAACTTGAAACTGAATTGGGTTTTGTATTCATCGGTTGTAATGGAGAACTAAAGAAAACAAAAAGAAAAAGAAATGAAAAGCTCCTTTTTTATATTTTGAATCTATCGCTGATGAATTTTGTAATTTATCTTCAAATATTTACTTTTTATTTAATTCATCGTTGCGTACTGATTGATTGTTTTGTTGATTAATATTTGAAATAAATAAATTTTTTTCTTCATGTTGCTTAAACAAAGAAAAACCAATAATTAATTTATTGAAATTCTTTAGTTAAATTAACTAGACTAAATCTCCAATCAACTAATAATCATCTTTCTTTTTTTTTTTCACATGAAATATTAAGCAGCTATTAAAGAAAAGAAAACATAAACGAGCATTACTTTTCTCATTCTTTCTTTCGTTCCTATGATGTAAAAATGACGTGCAAACATAAATATTCTTTTAACTATTGATAACAAAACAAAGTCATTGAGAAATTATTTACCGATAATAATGTCTGGCCTGAAGACGAATGAGAATTTGAATCATCATCAAATATGGAGGAAGTAACATAGAATAGATTTTTATCAGATAGATTTAATGTATTTGAGTAAATATTATTATTATTATTTTCTTGTGGTAAACATGCTAAAATATTGTATCTATTTGATGAATAAGGCTTTTTTTGACGAAATACAACATTAGAATCATCATTCTTTGCATTGTTCGATAAAAGTTGTCTATTTGCAACATGAATTGGGTTTTCAACAACATGAGAATCTAATTAAAAAATTCGAATATATAATTATAGAGAATAGACAATCAGAGAATATTAGTTGTAAACAATCATTCAAAGGTCTATTTTACCAATAATATTCTATTAGAACTTCTTTCTCGTTGATACATATGTGTTTTAAAAGTAATTGTAAGTCTCAGTTTGACAAACAATAGATATAGATCATGAATCAATAAAATGTGATGATAGAAAATGAATTAATTGTTGAACAAAAAACATATACCAATGACTGTATGATGGAAACTAGAGGAAATGTTTACAGGAATTTATTTAACAAAGAGATAAATGGTCTTGAAATAGGAGGGAGCACTATAACAACGGAGATTTTTTTTTCGGCTAATGAAAACTGTTCAATTCTTATTTCCTCCATTTCTTTTGAGGGAAAGGGGGTAAACAAATGGGTGTCACCAATCATGGAATGATCCTAGACAAGTTACCAACGTTTATTCATCTCGAATTACCCGTTCGATACCATGCTAACTACGTTGTGGCTAGTTAATATGTAACATTTCTAACTCACGCTGGTCTTCTGTTCAGAGCTACAGCTATGCATAGCTGTAAGGAAAATATTGGGTTAGGTAAACTGCTTTTGAGCAACGTCTTATATCTCACAAGGTAACCAAAACGTAGGGTACTCTTTTTTACTGGGAAATCAATTCCTTTAGTCGACATTTTCACATATTAATACGTATTTAATATGGTTTTGCGACTTGAGTAATTTCCTTCCCTACCCCTTTGCTCTATCATATTAAAATGCAATGTAAAACTTGATGACACATAAATACGAAGCTGAAAGTTGATACTACCGAGTGTTAACTTCAAATTTTCTTTTGCCAATAAAAACCAAAGATAAAACGTAATTCTCAATTTCTGTACAAATATTTTATTTTTGTGGTAAAAAGTATGTATATATATATATATAAATTTACCCTCAAGTGGTACAGCATCATCAAGACCGATAGTCAAAGGTGTTTTATTTGTTGGTTTTATTTTTGTTCTAGTAATAGGTGTTGGCCGATTTTTTAGAATAGAATTTGATAGAGGAGATTCACTAGGTAAGTCTAACGAATTATCCATCTAGAATAAAACAAAATTCACGTCAAACAATGAAATAGAAATCACCGTTGTGTATCGGTTAGAAAAAGAAAAAGTATCACAAAAAACAAAAGCCAAATGTTAGTTAGTTGTTGTAGATTGATTGTTATATGATAGAAATTGTTCACGAATACGTTGACCATCTAATGAATGAGCATTCATTATACAAATAAGATCTTGCCAACGTTCATTATCACGTGTTTGTCGATAATAATTATATGATTGAAGATGTTTCTTTTTATGATATTCACTTTCTTTTTTTTCGAATTTCATTGTTACTAAACTTCCAGCAGGTTCTGGTTTAGTTTCTTCACTTTCACTACCCGATTGTTCACCATCACTTGCATTCATTTGATCATCATCAATAAAACTTGCATCTTTGGTTAAATTTGAACTAGTTGCTGACGATGGTGTTGTATCAAGATAATTAAATTGTGGTCGAAATTGAATAACAGATTTTAATGGGCAGAGAATTAAATGACGACTTATACTGTCGAATAAACCAACGAAATAACTATCAGCTAGAAAAAATGTAAACTTATTGTATCTAAGATTATAATCTATGGAAATAGGAACTAAGAGGACTCTTTCCTTGTCGGGATTTCGGGAGAACGGCTCATCAGAAGAATTTCTAATTTTGGAGACAATTAGGTATTGATGAGAAGAAGATACTATGCTCGATCGAGTTGAAATTTTTATTTCCAAACACTAGGCACTGTTTGAAATTTTTGATTGTTTTTTTTTTGTCCTTCAAATAAATATTGAAGATACCCTAAAAAAGGTATGGATTTTTTTAATAGAGCTACCAAAACTCAGCAGAACAATGATTTTCGAAACCAAAATAATACCGATTTCAAACAATGTACAGTTTTTGCTATTTCTATTACGTAAATTGCAAAACAAAAGTAAGAAAAGTATTGGGTTACGAAATAGAGGATATCCTGAAAGGAAATTTTCGATTACATGATAATTCCTTAAGTTTTTTCTGAAATATTTGATGAAGAGACTCCTTCTTTATCACAGTCCATCGTTGTATGTCGCACATCAGCACTTTCTACTTACGATGGAATTCCTTCAACTGATAAATCGATTTTTCAATCGAGACTATGTGTATGTTGCTATGAATGTTTCAGATTTTGTCACTTATTTTAAGATAGATGCAAATCAAAATACCAAAAACTTTCCGATCGAAATTCGAAAGCAAATTTTTCTGTTACCACAACATTTACATTTTAAAAAAACCGCTAAAGTACAGTTTCGCTGCAGTAATAAGCTTAGAGCACAAACTCTTTTCAAGATACTTATAGCCCATGTAGGTCTACATAATGCACATTTGTCAGTTGGAGAACTTCCGACTATTTGATGGTTTTGTATTTTAATTAGACTACTTTGAAACAAATCGTTTTATATGTTCTCTTATGAAAATTTTAGACTAAAATCAAAAGCTTTTATATAATATTTGAAATAATAAAATTCTTCTTTTGTTTGGCATACCATTCAAGGTGATCGTATAAAAATTATTTAAAAAAGCCACAAACTATTAAAAATGCTCTAAAAATCATCAAATTTTCAACATGTATGACTTTCATTCGATTGCATCAATCAATCAATAGATCATGTTTACTTAAGGAAAATGTCATGATACGTATTACCTTGAAGAGTTAAGACAAATTTTTATTTTGTTTTTCAAAAAGAAATAAATGTACTAAACGATGAGTTTTCTTTTTATCCACACATACCATCTAACAAAGTATAGACACAAATGATGTACATAGGGAGAGATAACGAACTAATCTCAACAAATAAAAAGCGGACATAAGACATGTTATTTTTAAGATTTCAACAATTGTCTCGACTGCAATCAATAGACCTAATTTTAGAAACATTTTTTTATATGAAAAAAAAAATCTTTTTCTATTACCATCAGATGAATTTGATGATGCAATTGTTTGTTTATCCATATGGTCACTATTAAAAAATTGATTTTTATTCTCATGATTTGTATTATCAGCAAATTGTTTTCCTCTTGTTGAATAATAATTTGGTGATTGTGTATCAATAAGTAAATCCATTTCTACAAGTGAATGTTTTTCTTTAATTCTTGCACTCGTAAATGATGTTTCATCATATTTTCGATAATATGGTCGAATTGGATATTGAAATAAATATATGGATTGTTTTGTTCGATGAAGTTCAACATCAATTTCATATAAAATTTCATCATTTTCATCGATTTCCATTGATGAATGACCGTTTGTCATAATGATGGGTTATTGAAAATAATAGTAATAGTAAGAAAAACAAAACAGAACAGTTCTTTTTATCGATTGAAAACGAACGAGGATACCATATGAGTCATTGGGGAAGTGATCAATGTGGCGACACGTAGACAAATTTTTTATTTGTAAGAAGAATTTAACCATTAAGAGAATTTCTTATAAAAAATACTATTTAGTTTATTTTAGATAAGAGATGTTCGAAGGATTACCTAATGAATATGATATTATTGTTGTTGGAACAGGTATTTTAATTAAATTATTTTTTTTATAATTTTTATAGAAGATTTTTTATATAGGAATAGTCGAAAGTATTCTTGCAGCTGCATGTGCTCGTATTGGAAAGACTGTACTTCATATCGATACGTACGATATTATGAAGAAAAAATATATCAAAATGATTTATTTTATATAGGAATGAATATTATGGTTCTGAATGGGCATCATTTTCATTGAATGGTTTAATTGAATGGACTCAAATACAGGAAAATCCCGTGGTATATTCATAAATAACTAAAACCGAAAGTCGATATATGCATATGTTTTCTTATTTTTATAGACAGCTGTTAGTTCACAAGATGATAATGAAAGAATTATGCCAATTAGTAACCCATTAAATGTTTTTCGTAATATACAACTTAAATGGAATATTGAGTAAGAATAAAGATATATAGAGAAAAAAAAGAAAAACTTTATTTTGTCATTGATTGTAAAGAAAAACTAATGAACAATCATCAACAACTGAAAATGATACTCCAAAAATGACATTAGATGTATTGGAAAAACAATCAAGAAAATTTAATATTGATTTAACACCTAAGGTTAGTATGAATAAAAGTTTCTATTGTGATTTTTAACTAGTGTATAATGCATTTGTTGAAAAGAGTTACATTCTGGTTCTACTTAAAATTTCTACGAGGAGAAAACGAAAATAAAAGTCTTACTGTATTATATATTTTTATAAAAAAAAACCTTTTATTTGACTGGGACCCGAACTAAAGACAACTCGTCTCATACATGTCTAAACTTGATGCTCGTGAATTTCATCAACACAACGATCGAGTTTTTGCATCCGATTAAGAAAATGCCTGTTTGAATACTTTTATTAATAAAAAAATGAAAAAAATATCTTGCATGCGCTTAATTCATACTAAATAATATTCACTAATGTAAAGAATTATACGTTTTTAAAAAAGTCAAGCTTCAAATAAAACAATCATTATAGAACGCATAAGATCATCTAATTGAACTTTGAAGATATTCAAATATATACATATATTTATGTATTTAGCTGTATTATGCAACCGGTGGTCTTATTGATCTTCTTGTTCAATCAAATGTGGGTAAATATTGTGAATTTAAACTTGTTTCTCGTCTTTTACTTGAACATTATCGGCAACTTGTTAATGTAATTTAAAGAAAAATATTTAAATCAAAATGAAGACTTGTGTTTATCTATCTAGGTACCAAGTTCACGAGCCGATGTATTTAATTCAAGTGATATTAGTCTTGTTGGTAAACGTTTATTAATGAAAGCTTTAATGAATTTTTCATCAATGACAATTGAAGATTTAAATGAAGGTAAACTTAATTTATACTATATTTATAATAAAATTTTACCAATTAAATCTAGATGAAAATATTCCATTTATTGAATATTTAAAAAAACAAAAATTAAATGATGCACGTTGTCATTTAATTATTAATTCAATTTCTATGGTTGATTATAATGCAACAACAAAAGAAGTACTTTTTTATTGTTTATTTTTTTTTAAATAATTATAACGATTTGAATTTAGGGTGTAATTAAAGCAAAACGATATTTAGATTCCATAGGACGTTATGGTAATTCACCATTTCTTTATCCACTCTATGGAAATGGTGAAATGAGTCAATGTTTTTGTCGTTTATGTGCTGTTTTTGGTGGTACTTATTTTCTACGTTTTCCATTAGCTGGTTTTACAATTGACTCATCAGCTAATCAATGTTCTGGTGTTGTAGCAACAACAGGAGAAAGATTTCGTGCTAAAGATGCTGTTATTTGTAATAATTCATTTATGGAATCTACATCATCAAATAGAAATGTTATTCATCGAGCAGTTTTATTTACAAATCAATCGATTAAATCAAGTGAAAAAGATGAAGTAGGATGCAATTTAAAATTTTCCTGCCATGTTCAATTGTGAATTATAGATCACATATCTTCGTCTTAGTGGTCCAAATGAATCTGGAATTCATATAATTGAAATTGGCAGTGGATCAGGATGTACACCAGATGGATTTTGTATGTAAAAAATTATACTTCTAGTATACTAAAAGTAGTGACGAAGGTATTTTAATTTCTTATAATAACTTACTGTCAAATTTCAACAAGAGTTGTCTGTTATGATATGTGACGATAATATTAAATTATATTTTGTCTTCTATATCTCTTCTCTTTTCTTTGTCATCTACTCTAATGCTTAACCTTCAGAGCTCAAAATGAACCATCCAACCCAGAGAATTTTTCTTTTGGACTACTCGGCCCGAACTTTATTTCTTTTTTAAAAGGAAGATTTCTCATGTAGGATAACAGGAAAAGTCTGATTTCAATCGACCAAAACAGAACTTAAATTAACTGATATCTATTTTTTAAAGCTGAAAAATCAGAATCAAATAGCGCCGTTATCATCGTTGTTATTCTGATGTTTCATTTAGTCAATAAATAAAAACAACATTTATTCGGTTCAATGACGTTCCTCATCTACACACGAGATCGAATGCACTATAAACTGCATTAAATGTCATGAGTATTGCTGAAGTAAAACAATGTAACTTAAATTAGTAAACCGTCTAATTCTTTGAAGCTGATCAGCGAGCAGTTTACTCGTGAAAACTTGTCTAAACATATGATAGTCTTCAAGAAGTAATTCGGCTTATCTCTCATGTTATTTTTTCAAGCATTCACACGTATCCAATCGTATTCACTTCGTGATTACTATGATAATAAACTATTAACAATTTTCTAATAAATGTGATGTTTCATTGTGTAGAAATTCTTTTTATAGAAGAAATATACTTTTAATAGTCCTATTTTGATCTACATCGAATCATCAAAAAGTGACCCGATATCTAGGCCTCCTAACCATCTATACATATTAGAGTATAGAAAAAATAGTAGCAAAAGAACAATACAGAAATAAGTTCATCCAATTTTTACTTAAAATGATTCTCTAGATGTGATACCATATAGTATGTATGAATTCTTTGAATAAAGAAGAGAATATACATCGAAGATAAAATATAAACTAATATTATCATCACACATTATAACAAACAGCTCTTGTTGAAATTATATTATAATAATATGAATTGAAGAATGACCAAATATCACAGAAATGTAGAGCATGGTTTTTTACTATCAGGTCATATAGAGAGTAAGCTCTTGTAAGGAATAAAAACATTTGCCACTACTTTTATCATGCCCTAAATATTCTTTTTTGACAATTTTAAGGATTCGTTTGTTTGTTTTAGTTCTTTTATATATTTTCCAAGAAAAACCTCAGGAAGATATTAATCAAATGGTTGAACGATTGTTGAAGTTAACAGGAGGTCAATTAACTAGATTTATATTTAAAAGTTTTATTTATACATTTATTTTTAGATAACTTTACTCGAGCTAACATTCTTGGACAATTATCTTTTGATCAAGTAGAAACAGTATCGACATCAACATCATCACCAGTTTTTAAACTTTTACTTACTCATGGACCGGATGGTTCTGTTGATCATGATAGCGCTGTGAATACGGTTTGTTTTCAATGTTTTTCCTTTTATAAAATCTTATATTCGATTTCAGGCTCGAAATATTTTCCATCAAATATATTCAAATGGTGAAGAATTTTTAGCACGTGCACCTGATCCAGAAGATATCATTATTGAAGATGATGGCAATACAAATGATTCTTCTACCATAAATAAAAATACTGAAACCGAAACTTCATGAACTTTTTTTAGATTCCATTCTTTATTTTTGTGATAATAAATTATATCTTGATTAGTTATGATAAATTGTGTCGGTGATTGAAGGATCATATCTACTGCACACACAGCCCATATAAAAAGTAATGTCAATACTAATGAAAAGGAATCCATTTCACTTTTCTTCATGATCGCTAATGAAGAATTTTGAGCATATCTCTAATTGATTGTTCTATCTTCGAAATGATAAGATCAAATAACTGGATTATTTCAAGCTTTTAACAATGTCAATCATTTATACTGATTACAACCAACTGTTGTTTTCTTTGTTTCCCTCTTTTGGCTTGATAACTATGTTTCTATAATCTTTTTTTAAATTCCAACTGATTGATACGTCATCAATACAAGTTGGAGTAACAAATTATTCGTACGATATCGATAATAGTGAAATTTTCTTTCTTCATAAGCTGGAAAAAGTTCATTATAGAGCCGTCAGATGTAGAAAAAAATGAATGACAAGAGATTTTTTTACTAGTTCTTTTCGAAGTTCTCATTCAATATGACCTCACAAGTGTTCTGTCGAGTTTAAATCAGAAGAACTAGAAGGCTATGGCAAACATTCAATATCTATAGACAAAAATTTATTCTGTCACAATCTGAGCCTTGTGCTTTAGATTATCATCCATCTGTAAAAGAATTTTTTTTGGCATACATAGACGTTGAGTAGATGGAAGTAATGAACACTTCACTAGTCATTGTTTCTCCAATAAAGACTAAATCACCTAACTCGGTTATGCTCATACATCTGTAAACTTTCATGCTTCTACCTCATGTTGCACTCTTGGTAGAATACATTCAGGCAAAAGTTCTTTACTAATCTTACATCATACCACTTTGTTTTTACCAGATTCAAACAAACTGAACATTGTCTCATTCATCCCTATCACATTATTCCAAAACTTATCTGGTTCTGTTAGGTAAGTGTACGGATATCCTAATCGCTTCAATCGATTATTATTTTTCACTCGTGACTGCTTCCATACAATTCGACCTCCTCGATAATCATCGTCATTGAGACGATATTAAATTGTTCTTTGAGGAAGAGAAATACCTAACTCATTAATAAGTTCATTTTGGATAATTTTAGAAGATTTACTACGATTTTGTCGTACTTCGTTGATAATAACTTGATTAACAGCGTGTGTGTTGTTATTATTTTTCTACCATGATCTAGTATTGTCTTGACCGTTTTCGTATTTTTATATTCATTAACAATCGATTGAATTGTAGACTTTTCAGTTTGAACACTCTCGGCGATTTCATGCCGCATTTTAGCTAACAAATGATGTTGTATAATCTATTGTCGAAAATCTTCAGAATATTTCTTACTTCTTGGTATTAGTTATTTTCTACAACAAAATGAATTGTTTTTTAATGACTATCATGTTAGTTTTGCTAAATAGGAAAGAAATGATATACTTAAATCTGTTACAACTTCGAATATGCAAAGAAGAACACAATAGATCGAGAATGTTCTCGAAATATCATAGAAGGCAAGCGAAATAATCTAACGTAATAGACAAAAGTTCAGTAGTCTGCGTAATCGATTTCAAAGAACGAAACAACGAAGAACATGTGTGAATAATGTCAGTACAAATTAAGAAGAAAAAATGTTTAACTTGCTATTTCCTGCATCTAATGGCTTTATAATTAAATTTTATCAGTCCATGCAGAAAGAAAATTTCACTGTCATCAATATTGTACAAATAATTTTTGGCATAGATGTATTAGTTGCACATCGACGTTCTGATTATCATTCTAGCCACAATTTTGCATGAGTCCGTTGGTTGACTTCGTACTCTCCAGTTTTTTTCTGCGCAGACCGCTCACCTATCCCACACTTAACACAACTTTAACCTGTATTTGCAGATATTAAATAGCAACACAATTTAATAACACATAAACCTAAAACCTTACAAAATGTCTCAACCTACAACTGTCTAAAATGATCATATATTTGCATTAGAGTATTTTATTACGTATTAATTAAAACATATCGTTAATTATAGATGATGGCATCAGCATCCATTATGCTGTCTCTGACCTCAAAAGTAGTTCAAATTCACCCGTAATAATGATGCCAACACCGAAAATTGGCATTTACGGACAACATAGCGGATTGATTTTCTCATGTTTTCATTGTTGGTATCAACAAATCAATTCCCTTNTTAAAGATCCTTGTTGATCAATCCTAAATTAGATTGAAAAAATAGTGAAAAAACGTGTGAATTTTTTCGAAATAGTCAATTGAGATGACTTCATTGTTCTTGTATTATTTTTATAATAGATAAATGTAAGAGAGTAAACAAATATATAGAAAGATAGAGAATTTCAAGCGCTATCAGAATATACAATTGCTCTTTCAAAATAAACATTATACGGTAACGAAAAATCTAAAAAATTTAATTTGATTACAGGAACAAAATCATGTTTTTGGGAATCTGCAAGTTAGAGCATCTTCATTACATTCAATTTATGTTGGTCATTCAAAAGCGAAAACAAAAATGCAAATATATAAAGTGGTAGAAGATTTCACGCGCTTTCCGAATATACTATTATTCTATTGAACATATGATCTTATAGTAAAGATATACTAAAAATAAAGTGGCTAACTTTTGCTTTTCGCGAGTATATATCAAAGAAAGTTAGAGATAGCTGACGTTATATATGAACATAACTTGCATTAGAATAAGCACGATATTCTGAATTCATTTGTTTATCACGAAGACGCACAAAAAGTTAAAACAAACTCACCTGGGTAGTCATTTTTTAAACCAAATGAATTAATCCCTTGAGAACGGAATTACTGTAATAAAAAACGAAGTTTTTCGAAGACCTGAAACAATATATTTAGTCACATCAATGTAAAGCGAAAAAGGCTAAAAATTTTTCAGAGTATGATAATCTTGAAAACAATCTGATACACAAAGCCCGACGTTACATTCAGCACATTCATACCTAGACTCAGCCCTCTTTATAGCTTTATTTGTTGTATTTGCACAAATCACACATCGCTTTCGTGGATCTTGTCTTGTCGATGTTCAGGGTATAAGTGATGGGAAATGACGCCCAATAAGCCGGATAGGATTGTCTTCACTGCTGGGTCGACCACTCGGTGCTTTTGGCTTCCCATACATTTCAATGATTTGACGAATCAGTTGTAGCCAAAAGTCACAAAATTTAATGTTTCGACCGGTCTTTAGCTTGTGTAAAATGCACTAATTCAGCACTGATATATCCAACAAATGGAAGAAAAGTTTCTTATACCATTTTACTATTTTCCGAACACATTCGACATAACTAATCTGCATATTGGATCTGTTAACGGAACCCATGTATTTGTTTTAGTCGATAACCGAGACTGGTTTTTGAATTGGTTCATTAGTTTTCCAATGGATTTTTCCAGTACTCATCATTTTTGCTTCATGTATTGTCGAAAGTATGGTGACATCTCTTTTGTCAAACCATTTCACCGCAAGTAAAATGCCCATGTGTCGATAGTCGCTATCACTTTTTTTCTAACTTATCGGTAAAATTTGGTATTTCGAGGGTGTGGGTGTGGGTGTGTGGGTGTGGGTGTGTGGGTGTGGGTGTGTGGGTGTGGGTGTGTGGGTGTGGGTGTGTGGGTGTGTGGGTGCGACTGTTCATGAGGAAATGATCTACACCCACACCTCACACCCACAACTCACCCACACCCACACACACACCCACACCCATTGGCGGGCCAGGACTACTAGCGACTCGCTGGGCAGGTGGGGCAAGCCAATCAAATTTGAGAGATTTCTTTCGTTCTCTCAAATTTGATTGGCTTGCCCCACCTGTCCAGCGAGTCGCTAGTAGTCCTGGCCCGCCAATGCTGACAGCGAAGTGTCTTTTGACATTTTGGACATAGTTTGTTTCGACTATGTCCAGCTGACGCGTATGGATTATCATTCTTTTGTTGTAGCACCAAAACCAGAACTCCCCACGTCATCACCGCCTGCATTCCGAAATCTGCCACTGGAACAAAAAATTGCTGAACACGGAAATCACGCACAGCTATCGTTGTGTAATACGAAATTGAGCGATCTCGATATGGAAATTGTGGCTTACTATGCAATTCGAAAAATCAAGGTAGTATTACTGATAGAACGGCATTTAGTCTCATCCATGATTCCTGTTCATCCGTTCTCTGAACTTAAAAACCAGTGTTCTTTGTTCTTCCTTTCAACAGACTCTTATATAAAATCAGCAAAAGTACTATATCAAGTTGTAAGAACAAGATAACAAAACTGTTGTTACATTATGAACCATAGTGCAACGAGAAAAAACACTTCATTTCGCTGGAAATTCATTGAATAGCCTTGACAGAGTATTTTGATTCATTGGAGAGATTTCACTTAGGTAAATAGAACTCTCTATTGATTTATTGTGCAGGGTTCCCGTAAGCAAGAAATTAAACACGTAAAAGTCTTGATGCTTATCGTACAGACTCTTTCAATTCGTTTGTAAAAAAAGCTTCACGACCAGCTTAATGCTGATTGACCTTGCTAGTATTTCATTTTATGCCAAGCAATATTTTGCTAATGATGAGTTCTAACTTGATATTGGAAGAGAACTCTTGTCATGATGCATACAACTTTAGAAGTACAGTAAACGTTGAATCCATTCGTGGGATAGAAATAAACATGCAAACTGGACTTTTATGATATCAGAACATTTATACAAATGTTCTAAAATTCCATTCAACACACAGAATCCGAAAGCCTTTTCTCCACCATTTCAAATAACTTCAGAGTTTTTATTTTTAGCCCCAACCACGCATTCAGATGTAACCTCCTTCTCCAATATGTAGTCCTGTTTTATTTTCCCTATTGGCATTCTCTATTCGTTCGAATGACTTAGCTGATCAGGATTTTTTCTTATCTTCTTAGCTTTTTAATCGTACGAGCGCACCATATTCACTTTTTCACATAGACACTCACCACGCTAGATCTAAAAAACAATCAAGTTGGAGCTCTCGGAGCGCAACATTTGGCTGATGCATTACGAAATAACATGGTGACTCTCATTTTCTCTGCGCCAATCTAATATATCCATCTGTACCTTTTTACACAGACGCTCATCATACTAAATCTCTCCCACAATCAAATCAAAGATAAAGGAGCACAACATCTGGCTGATGCATTACGAAATAACACAGTGACTCTCATTTTATCGTCATCTATTTCGTATACTCATCTACACTTTTTCCACACAGACACTCACCACACTAGATTTCGAAAACAATCAAATCAGTGATGTCGGAGCAAAACATCTGGCTGATGCGTTGCAAAATAACACGGTGGCTCTCATTCTTTCTTTTTCTCTCTCATGAATCCGTCTGCGCTTTTTACACAGACACTCAGTACATTCAATATAGAAAATAACCAAATCGGAGCTCTAGGAGCACAACATCTGGCTGATGCATTAAGAAACAACACGGTGATCCTCATTCTCTCTTCATCTCTGTCATGTACAAAATCTGACTTTTTTTTACATAGGCACTGACTACATTAAGTCTCTCTTCCAACCAAATCGGAGACAAAGGAGCACAACATCTAGCTGATGCACTACGAAATAACACAGTGACCTTCATTCTTTCTTCATCCCTCTCATATGCTTATCTCTACTTTTTTACACAGACACTCGTCACACTAGGTCTTGAAAACAATCAAATCGGAGACACAGGAACACAATATCTGGCTGAGGCATTACGATATAACGCGGTGACCCTCATTCTCTGTTCACCTTTCTCTCATTTGCTGATCTGCACTATTTTATACAGACACTCACTATACTAGATCTCTGGGACAATCATATTGGATCTGTCGGAGTTCAACAACTGATTGATGCACTTCGACATAATACGGTGATCCTTATTTTCTCTTCATCTCTCTCATATGTTTATCTGCACTTTTTCATACAGACAATCACTACACTCAGCCTCTACAACAATCGAATCGAAGACAAACTTGAATGTCATGTAAAGCAACTGATTAAACTAAATAAACTACATACCATATTGTGAACATCGATATTGAAGACTCTTTGGTGGAGAACTGAAATGACTTATTGAATATGTGATCAAGTTTTTTCATGTTCTTGTTAACAAATGACAATAGAGCCTTTGGATTTTTGACGTGGCATGCATGATAATAATAATATGGAGCTAGTTTTCAGATCTTTTGCATGATACTAGATGTATAACTTTACTAAAAAGAGATAGTATGTGTTCTAACTGTCCATGATTATTTAGCGTGAATAAACGTGTATTTAAAGTGTATGAGCCACTCTAGAATTAAGATGGAGACCCGTTGAAGAATTTTCTCACGGTTTCATGAATTGAGTTTTTCTTTCAATGATTTCAGTTCAGTTGAGTTGACTAGCTCTCTGCTATGCGGATTTATTCGATCGAGAAAAAATTGTGGCGTTTTTGTGCATCGCAATAAAATAATGTAGAAACTACCAATAAATTCTATGGCGACGATCTCTATGTACTAGCTTGATATTTCTTTTGAAAAGGCATTAACATGGCAATGTGATAGTATTCTGCTTGCAGTTTGAAATCATCAGAACTGCACACAACTATTGACGGTAAAATAGTGACTTTACTCTTCGATCATCTTTTATAAACAAGTGATATGAGAAACAAAAACATAGAACAAACGTTTCGTACTTCGCACACACAGAATTTCCATCAAACATATTCTTTTTCTAAGTGAGTGGAAACATCTAAGTGATATTTAGGGACTTCGGACAATCAACAATACTTATCAGTACGTTAAAGAAACTCATGAATAGTACTCTTTATCTACAAAAACAAAATTCATTTTGTTTGTGGTCGAGTCATCGAATGATCATTGAAGCAAGATCATATCCCTTGGTGATCGATGCACAAACACGTAACACTATCAGTGACGAGTGAGTGGATGAAATTATTGCTAAGTATTTTTCTTTCAATTTTCATGTCACTGAAAAGAGAATCCATAAGAGTTTTTCGTTGCATGTTGGAGAGATAGTCAAAAGCAAACATTTATCAGACAACACATTGCATAGAGTTACCTTTCATCCGAATGAAAAGAGACAGTTGTGTGTACATAGTGCAAGTCACACAATTGTGATAAGAAACACTTCAATTCAAAAATAGAATTTTATTGTCTCAAAGCAGAGTCTAGTATTTCCACATGCATAAAAAAATGTCAGTTGGCAAGAGTTCAAAAGACTGGCGAAGGTAATTATAATAAGTATTTTTTTCTACTTTCGTATTTCATTGATTCAAGGTTAGCAAATAATTTGTAGCTGATAACATTAAAGCGGGTACGTAACAGTAGCACAAATGGTTAGTCATATATATATATTATGCAAATGTGAGATTGCGAAAGGATGTTTTTTCTTCAGTAGTATTTCTCTTGTTGCAACTTGAATGTTGACGCTTCTTTTATAGAAAAGAAAATAAGTTTTTACGATAATTCTCTAGTGAAATTAGTGAGTACGCTTTGAGTAATATATAAGACCCTGGATTATTCCATGTTGAAAAATACATCACGCTCAATAAAGCACTGAGATGTCAAGTAGTATTTCGACTTCCACAGAGATATTTTTTAGAGTAGTGATAAACATCGTTCTAAGTATCTGGGATATGTTCTTACGGTTCTCTTGCTGCAGTTTTGTCAAGACTAGGTTCAGATATTGCTGCTGGATCAGAACAAAATGTATTCTACGTGGGCATTTATTTATTCTTGGTCCAATTCATTTTATAGATTATCATCCTCTCAATTAAATGTCAAAATCAGCAATTATCGTACCACCACCGCCTGAATTCCGCAATCTAACGTTGGAACAAAAAATTGCTGAACACGAAAATGACGCATGTTTATCATTGGATGAGATGGAATTGAGCGATGCCGATATGGAAATCGTGGCTTACTATGCAATTCGAAAAAGCAAGGTAATGTTACTGACAGAAAGGCATTTACCGTCATCTATGCTTTCTCGTCGGGCATTTTTTGATATTCGGAACCAGTGTTCTTCGTTCCTTCTTTTTCACAAACTCTTATGTAAGGTTAACAAAAGTGCAGTGTCATACACTCTAAAAAAATCGGTTTTTTACCGAATCCCCAAAAAAAGGTTCTGGAGATGTCTAAAAGCGTCCAAAGAGGTCCAAAGTCTCACAAAAAGGATAAAAAAATCTACGAAACCTTTAAAGGTTCTTACTGTGTGTCCAGGATAAGAACCTTTTCCTGCGAAACCTTTTTTTAAGTTCCGTACAGCAGAAAAAGGTTTCGTAGGAAAAGGTTCCTATCCTGGACACACAGTAAGAACCTTTAAAGGTTTCGTAGATTTTTTTATCCGTTTTTTGAGACTTTGGACCTCTTTGGACGCTTTTAGACATCTCCAGAACCTTTTTGAGGTGTTCGGTAAAAAACCGATTTTTTTTTAGAGTGTACTGCAGGGGAAGGGGAAGAAAACTTTGGTTATACTGTCGATAATAGTATAATGAAAAAAATAAACTCGATTTCGTTGAAATTCCGTTAATGTGCTGACACAGTATTTCGATTGATTGTTGAGACTGCGTTAAGGGAATAGGAGCTTCTCTGTTGACTTATCTTGAAGAATTCACATGGACAAGAAATAAAGTCTTTGATAATCTCGATGCTCGGTATACAGACTTCTTTTGTCCAATCGAAAAAAAGACTTCATGACGAGTTCGAGACAAATTGGGGATGGTAATATTTTATTTTGCGCCAATCCATATTGTGTATTCTTTATTCAGATGCACCCATTTGGTTCGAGTTAGTCACTAACCCATCTTAAGAGACTGATACTGTCTGTTTTCATTGAAGAGCATGAGTTATCATATAACATCAATTATAGAGTATACATCGAATCCGTCATTATGATATGGATCTATATGAAAAATGTAGCCGTATAATATCGTTATTGATACAACTCTTCTATTATTTTATTCTGCATCCACAAAGTTCAAAGCGTTTTATTTATCAGTTTTATTCAACTCCACATTTCATATACTAATGCCACCTTACCCATTTGTGTGCATCCCCTACCAATATATGCTTCTCTTTGTATGCAAAATTAACATTGTATACACCTAATTATGAATTAGCCAATCAGAAACTTTTTCTTTCTTTTTTCGTTTCGTTATTCATTGTACGATATCACCGTTTGAATTTTTCATACAGACACTTACCACACTGGAACTCAACGAAAATCAAATAGGAGATAAGGGAGCAGAGCATCTCGCTGATGCATTACAAAATAACATGGTGACTCTTGTTCTCTCTTCATTTGTCGCATATACAAATCTGCACTCTTCACATAGACACTCACCACACTCAATCTGAGCAGTAATCAAATCGGAGATGAAGGAGTACAACATCTGGCTAATGCTTTGCGAAATAATATGGTGAACCTCGTTCTCTCTTCATCTTTCGCATATACTCATCTGTACTTTTCCACACAGACACTCACTGCACTAAAACTCAATGACAATCAAATCGGAGATAAAGGAGTACAACATCTGGCTGATGCACTACAAAATAACACAGTAACCCTGGCTCTCTCTTCATATTTCTCATACACCCATCTGTATATTTTTATAAAGGCACTTGCCACACTATATCTTCGAATCAATCAAATACAAGATAAAGGAGCACAATATATTGCTTATGCATTACAATATAACACAGTGATATTCATTCTCTTCTTGTCTCTAATATACTCATTTGCACTTTTCACGCAGACACTCATCACATTACATCTCTGTGACAACCAAATTGGAGATGCTGGAGCACAATATCTGGCTGATGCATTACAAAAGAATACGGTGACTCTCATTCTCTCTTCATATCTCGCATATATAAATGTGCACTTTTCACACAGACACTCACCACACTAACGCTCTCCTTCAATTCAGTCGGAGACGAACTTCAACGACATGTGGAGGAACTGATTGCGCAGAATCAACGGGCGGCCACATCTTGAATATTGCTATGGAATATTATGTGGTAGAGAAGTGAAAGAATCCGATGAATATGTCACCGGCGTATTTTTCACATTCTTTTTAAACGAAAATAAAAATAAAAGCTTTTGATTATTCAATGCGATGTTGGTGACAATGATGATATCGCAGTGTTTTTGTTATATTCGAAATGTCGAACATGCAGGATCAGATATTTTATCAAAGCTACGTATGTGACTATGATGAAGAGAGTTCTTATGCGTTCCAATCCTCCCTAATTATTCTATGTGGGTGAGTGTATGTTGAAAGAAGTTTGGCAAATGTAAAGTGAATAGAATGCTTCATATTGTCATGATATCGATAATGCTCAATGTTGCAAATGATGTTTTGCAGATTTTGCTTGAAAAAGTGATGATATGAGCATCCGAAAGAGCTTATGATGGATAATACAAGCGCTGATATAGAACGTTTGACAAGTTGCTCGCGTATTATTTTTTTCTTCAAAGAATCTGTACTTTCGATAGCGGTTAACTGTATGGGCTATGTTGAAGATGTTCATAGGAAATGCGGTTGATCTTGTAATTCGATTTGCAAATATATGAGACCCTGTTCCTTATCTGCCACGTTCAGCGTTGGAAAAGTTAATAAAAGTAAATACTGTCAATATGAGAATATGCTAATCGAAAATGAATTAACTTCTCTGATTGCAAACGTTCGGAATGAAAATAGTAATCAACTATTTGAAAGTTGTGAAACAGGTTCATCTAGTTTAATGGATATTTATATACATATGATAACGTAGGGAGTCGAAATTAGTGCAGCGAGGTCTCGATCGAAAAAAATCACAAACAAATCCTTAAGATTGACGAACTTCTTGCTCCTGTATCTTCTATATGCTTATTCTCTTATGTCATAACCGTGAAACTCAATTCATTACTTGAATTGAATTGAATAATTAGTTTCAGGATTTTATGACGTCAATCTAGATAAATTTTTTAATGTAGCAACAATGATTCATTTTTTCATGAATCAACTATTGATTTATTTGATAGGACAAACATAACGATGTACCAAATTAAAAGATGAGAAAAATGTTTTTTTGTTGAATTTTCGATCTTTTCTTGGAGATCATCATCAGAATGAATATGTTGTTGTAACAGATATAACACCACCTATATCAACAATAATCATTATGAACTACCAATTCATATAATAATGTTGAATCTCTAAATTGTTGCTAAATTAAAATTTATTATTTAATTAAAAATTCATGTTTTCATCTATTTGATAATGTATGTGTCAATCTAGATGAGTAGAGTTGAACATGTCTATGCTACGGGTATCTATTTGATAATTAAAGTATTGTGACTTTTCTGTACATTGAAAAGAAAGAATGTAAAAACTACGAACAAATTCTATAGTGACGGCCTATGTGTGATAGTTTGATATTAATTTTGAAGAGTGACTCAAACGAAAATGCAATGGTCTTCTGTTTGTAGTTTGAAATGGTCAGAAAAACTTATGATTGTTGAATGTAAAATGGTAACTATGCTACATGTTTCATTTCTCTGTTGTAAAAAATTGAGACCGGAAAGCGTAAATATCAAACCAATCATTCGTGCCACGGACACGTCGGACTCGTATTCATTATAGGACTTTTTCAGTGGCTTGCATGATTTAAGTGATTTAAAAAGAGCTCAAAAATCCAACCATTATTATCAACAAAAAATGTTGACTCGGCTAACGATCTAAAAAGACATTGCAAAGAGCTGTTACTGAAGATCGGCTCCTCGCTATAATCGAATAACGATTTATTAGCCTTGATAAATTTTATAACAACTGCTACAATTATAAAACAGAAAAACCAACGATACCAAAATCAGTGTAATCAGCGACAATATTTGTCTTCAGCATCTAGTGATCATGAGTTATCAAGCACTCAGTCATATCAAATACGTCATCGAGGCAGCGCAAGTTATCCTAGAATCCAACGTCACAATCCATGAATATTCACGGCAAAAGTAATCTACAGTCCAGTGAAAAATGCTTCGATTATAATTCAGATTATTGTGAAACAAAATGAAAATTATAATCCACATAGGAGATTGGCTGTCGTTAGTGGTCAAAATCTCCTAAATTGATTATAATTTTTGTTTTGTTGTATATCATAATCCGATTTTAATCGTAACATTTTCCACTGAGATTAAACCCTTCAACTAATTCATCAACAATTTATCATTCTTCGAATTTCTTTTCATCCAAAACACTTCATCTTTTCATGATGTGATATTAAATCTATACCATCTTCCGAGAAAACAGATTGCAAGTGAAAAGTTTACCACATCCATCTTTAATGTCTAATCTTCTATCATAAAATGTTCGATGCATAGACGATGAATTAATCATATATATTGATAGATGAACAAAAGTTTGAAAGGGTTTATCATTTGAATTAAATTAAATTTCCAGTGTAATATTTAATTAAAATGAATTTTAATTTTTAAATACATTATTTCTTTTCTCTATAAAATCTTATAATAATTAGTAACAAACTTAAATAATCTAATGAAAATTTTCCATTGATGACTTCCATACAGATATAAGTAGAATAAAACAAGAGAATGGATTTCATATAAATAAGAAGCAATACTTAAGCAAAATTTAACATAGAACAGGATGAATCAAGTTATTCTTTAGTGTTGTTTTATTTTACAGTGAGTAAATGAGTTGTTGTCGAAATACGATTCAGATTTTGACTATACAATCTATATGTAGAAAGGAATTGATTGTATTACTGTTAACTCTTATTTCACATTAAATATTTTTTCACAGCTATTCAAGTGACTTTTAAATTCCAAGTTTTCAAAAACGACTCATATAACTATCAAATAATTTTGATTTGTTCTCGAAAACTGGACTATATGAGTTGATATTATTTTCAATCTAGTTTTATTTAGATAAGTGAAAAAATAAAAAAAAGAATTTTTTGTTACATCTAAAAATTCAAGTTTATACTTTTGCCCTAGAAGCATTTGCTCTAGTAGTCATTACTGGTGTTATGACAGATTTTGTCTGATGTTGGTGATTATTTTGAGATGAAGGAATTCCCATCATCTGTGAACTTGAATGTTTAGTATCGGTTCGGCGTATTGAAGAATCGATAGAGAGAGATGATCCATTCGGAAGAGGTGGAAGATGTTGTCGCTTATGTTGTTGATGATTTTCTCGACTTTTCGACGGTTTTACCTGATTATTAAGCAATGGTTGTTGTCGATGATTGCTTCTAGATTTGGATTGTTTTGTATCATTATTACTGAATGGTACTTTTTCGATATTTTGTGCTAATTTATTTATTGATATAGATTTTAGTAGTGTTTGTTGCGAACCAGATGATTTTGCTTGTAAAGAATCGAATGATTTACTCGATGTGATTTCAATATGATAATTAGATGAATCAGTTGAGTTTTGGTGTTTATGTTGATGATTTGTATGAGAACGTATTCGATGATTATTTTTAGACGAACGGGATCCATCCGAATGATGCCGTTCACCATGTTTATGATGACTTTCATTAGCAACTGTTTGACTACGCTCTGCTAATGTTGCTGTATAATCTATGGTTAGATAAATAGCTTTTTTTACAGGTGCTTGTGCTGATGATTTATTAGGCACAGCTGTTAATGATCGAGGGACTGATGATCGATTTGATAATGGCACAGATTTTCTTGTTACTGACATATCATTAGCTGTAACACTTGATTCATACAAAGATTGAGTATTAGTTAAAGGTTTAAAAGCCGATGCTTTTTGTTGTTGTTGTCGAGATGAAGAAGAGAATCGTTCTTTTTTTGATAAACGTTCGTCAAACATAACGGTTTGCGATTGATCGTTAATCATATCAGGAACTTGAACATGAACATATTCATTAGGATCGTATGGAGCATTATGTAATGGTGGCATTCGATGTGACTTTATTGAATAAAGTGAATTATTGACATCATGAGGAAGTTGCCGTGTTTGATTTCTTGCATCATTTTGAGTAATTGAGTTATAAGACGAATAAGTATTGGATTCATCAGTGCGATCTACTTGAACAAATGTTTAATATTTGAAAAAACAGCTCTTGAAAAATAAAATAGCGAGTTTCATTAGGTAAGTACTTGTGAAAAAAAAAAGAATTGCCTCATTTAAATCATATGGAGTATCATGACGAAAACGATACTTTAGCTTTTTACCCGCCGTGATACATTAAACATAATATTTTCTTATCGTCATGACACACATCATGATAAGACGGTAATAACTCAAAAATTGAAGAGAATATTATGTAAATCGTTTCACTTACTACAAAAATTGGTTGATAAGTTTACAGTAATACAAAAAACACTGTTCAGAATTTCGTTATTATGTATTAAAATTTGTTTGAAATAGCTGATTAAGTAATGATGAACGAACTCTTTTGAAATATTGTATATCTAAAGGGTTAATTTTTCACTAAAAGAACACTGAAATTAGCTTTAAGAAAAGCAAAATGCTGAACAGTATTACAAACTTAAATTCTTTTTTTTTGCAAAAGTGAAAGAGCTGAAGAATTAGTATTAGTTTTTCTTCTTTTCTGTCTCTGAAGGATAATAATATCTAAGAAAGTAGTAGACATTCACTTTTGTTTAAAATGACACTAATATAAAAATTAGAAGAATTGCCCATTAGGTCTGGAAATCGAGACATTCTTTGATGGCCCGAACCAACTTAGAATGATCATATTAAAGGATTTCTACACGATAAAATTCCGCAATCAGACTTGAAAAACAGGATGGGAGATAAGTTGAATTACTTATTGAACTGAAAGAGCAAGATGCGTTCGTGGGTACTCCGACTTCTTGAAGACTGCCATTTATTAATATAAGTTTCCACGAGAAAAATGCTCGTTAGTCAATTTCAAAGAGTTACATCGGCTACTATTTTGTGAAACACAATCTAAAAGAAATGTTGTAGTACATAGGATAGAAACTTACACTCCCCCACCTTTCTACAGACCGTCACGAACTTATAATATTTCTGGAAGATTATATAAAAGGATGGTGAAGAAATGTGTTCCAAAATAGATAGAATAAAACAATCTCTCTATGATTAGCAAAAACAGCTAAATCGTGTTTTACATTTTAATCCCCAGAGATCGGGTTAACTGCTGTTTTAGTTACAGTTAACACTGTTCCATTTCAGTAACATTCATGTATTCAATGCAGTTGATAATGCACTCGACCTTACGTATGAATGAAAAATGTCACTGAGCTGAATAAATGCTCTGCTTTTATTTTATTGATTAAATGAAATTTCCAAAATGTATGTGTAATAAATATTCCTCATTATTATCAGTTGAAAGGTGCAAAAGGCATGTAAGAAATTTAGATGAAGAATCAGAATAAAATCGATTTATTTTATTATTATTATTGTTTTTGTTTTTGTTTTTTTTTTTGAGTAAAAATCAATTCATATATCGCCATTTTATTCTGATTTTTCAGCTTTAAAGATAGATTTCAATTGATTTTAGTCTATTGATTGAAATGGTTTCTGTTTCTATTAGAAATCCATCAAGAAAGATTAAAATCAAATGAAATCTTTCTTCAAAGTTGAAAAATCAACGTCTTTTTGTGTTTTCTTATGTGGGAAGTCTTCCTTGAAAATAGAAATAAAATTCGGGTCCGACAGTACATTTTCAGCTTTGTTACTCATCATTTCTGAATTGATATTTTTTTCGTTTTATATTCAATTCAAGGCTGTTCTTGTGTTAGTATAAATTTCTTCACTATCATGCGTATCAATCAATTTTGCTTTTATTTTCACATAACTCCATATTTCACAAGCTCTTTCGCATAAAAAATTCGAAATGACTCATATATCATAAATAATGTTCGCTTTAACCATGACGAAATGATTGAAATTTACGATGCTGATAATAGATTCATTCTCTATACTAATATATCAGAGAAATAGCTTGTTCGAGACAAAATACAGAAATTCTATGATGGACTCATTATAATACTAATTGCTTTTAGTCAAATTCAATATCTTACCATCTATTTTCGTCATTTGTTGTTCAGCAAATATCTTATCCCATAAATCATATGTTTTACCTAAGTCAACATTTCGATCATTATTTTCATAATCAGACTCAAACGATACATCTACATTTTGATATTGTTGTATTCGTTTATCTTTTCGTCTTCTAAAGTATGTTTCATTGTCTTCAATTGATGATCGATTCAATACACCACCCATTATTCTCGTATCAAGAAAATTTGTCCGTATAGTTTCGTTGTCTTATTGCAAATAACCATCAATCTTCACTTCTTACCTGTACTGCTGTTCTATTCGAGCAATTAATTGATTGCAAGTGATCGATGTGGTAGATAACAAAATGAAAAAATTAATATTATGCCTGCACATAGGCTGAAAAACATGACGTTCCACATTAGTGACTATATATAAGGCACAAAATACTAACGTAAGCATACAAAAAATATCTAAACAAATACACACATGTGGAAGGTTTGAATCATTATTATTATGTTTTCTTTTGACACTCTCAAATGGAATAAAATGAATAACTGACAGAAAAAAAAAACATGTTATACGTAGTACAGAGAGAAAAAAAAGACAAATGCGAATGTTTTAATATAATGATGTTTTTTTCATAATTCGTAAAAATTCTTGTTCATTAATTTCACCATCACCATCACGATCTGCTTCGTCAATCATTTCCTTTAGATAAAAAATCAAAGGATATTTCAAATCGAGCTTTAATATAAAAGTTAATTTACTTGTAATTCTTCATCAGTTAAATTTTCACCTAATTCTTTTGCAACACGTTTTAAATTTTTAAATGAAATTTTTCCTGTACTATCATCATCAAAAAGTCTAGGAAAAAAAGAATAAAAATTCAGAAAAAGAAAATTTATTTAATTGAATTTTTTTATTACCGAAAAGCTTTAAGTATTTCTTCTTTTGAATCTTTTTCAGCCATTTTTTGTGACATCAACTGAAGAAAATCATTAAAATCGATTGTACCTTATCATCATAGAATAAATATTTTTGTATTTAGAAAATTTTTATGGTTATTTACCAGCATTTTCTTTTTGAATGTCAGATATCATTTTTTTAATTTCTTCTTTTTTTGGTTCGAAACCTAATGCTCGCATTGCTACCTGAAATAAATTTTACATTTAATAATACAATAAATCGATTAATTAGTATTTTTTTTTTATTGACTTTAAGTTCTTTAACATCAATTGTTCCTGAACCATCAGCATCAAATAGATCAAAAGCTTCACGAATTTCTGTTTTTTGTTCTTCGGTTAACTCGGGTCGAGATCCTGTTGGTCGCTTTTTGGCACCACCGCCAAGTGCTGGACGTTTTATTTGAGTTGTTGTGGCCTATATACAAATACATATTGAGATATGATTACAATTAAATACAACAGAAGATCTGTTACCATTGGAATGGAAATGAAAGATGTTGAGAGATTATTAAACGGCAGAGATTTTGTCTATAAATGAAGGAAAGAATGCCATGTTGTCAAGTTCATGTCCTCCTATGTCAATAATATGATTTAATTGAAATTCTGAATAAAATGCTCTATCATGATTATACGCTGATAATAGAGTGAGATAGATCATTTTTATAACTGAAAATTATAAACTTTATAAATTCTTGTAAAAAGATGTCACTAGAGACTACATCTGCGTTTGCTATTTTCTAGATTTTCTAGAAGTTACTGAAATATTTTAGTATTACCACGTTTCATGTACGAAACAAAGCAATATTGTAATACGATCGTTTTCTTTGTAATTTGAATATCCTGAAAAGAATTCGCGCCTTTGGTTTGTTGCTGCGGATATACTGCAAATTTACAGTAGATTTTGAATGAATGTCGTAGTTCTTTTCATGAACACCAGGAAGAATGATTTTCGAATTTTAATTTGATACGTTACATACCGAAATCTACCAGTTTATATGAGCGATGTAAAAAACATAGATGTTTTTTAAGATAGAAACATCGTAAATCAATTTTTCTGTTAGCATAAAATTCATTTAAAAACTACCATACAAGTGCAATATCTCTGTAGCAATGAGCTAAGGGCATGAATTCTTTATAGGGTACTAATAGCTAGCTTAGTTTTACATAATAAACTTAGTCTCGATTCAAAAGTGATATATCAGTTGAGGGGCTTCTCTTGTTAATAAATATTTGATTTTATTATTAATTCTCTTATATGTTGATGGATGATCTTGCAAATATAATTGATAATAGTAAATGCAAACTTGAGATAACTAACGAAACTAATACTTGAATTTCTTGAATCTTACAAAGGTCAATTCATTATGATATGTGTTTAAAATATACATAGATACCGTTGAATGACTACAATCAAACTTTCTGTGTCGAGGTTAAATATGATACAACAAGACTATTGAAATACTGTATGATCTCATATGATCTATTCCGTTAAAAATGTTTCTTTTCTCACAAAATATAAAGAAATCAAATATATTTTCAACATAAATTTATATTTTTCTCAATTAATGACATAGAAACTATCGCCATTATTTGAAATTCCACTACCATTCCAACGAATAGTTCGTTGTGAAATAGGATGACCAACCCACTAAAATAGTTTTACATATATATATATATATAATTATTTGATTATTTAAGAACTTTACTTGATCCCAAACTCGAATACCATTACTGTCTTGACTCATATAGATAGCAGCATGGCCTGAATATTTACCATTGGGAAATGTTGCAATGGCTGTACCAGATGCAATATTTGCTCCACGAACCTGTATGAATTTTTTGTAAAATTAATAAACTTAAATATTTGTCAATCTACTTTTATTCCTTTTCCCCATTGACTTGTCGTACGTCGATCACCAGTGCAAATTCTGTTTTATTCAATACAAAAAAAAGAAAATAGAAACCTTATCAAGTATAAATAACACTTACTTAATAAAACTTACACATTCACCACAATAGCCACCTAAAAATAAAAGATAATTACATATAATGAGTAATGGAAAAACTAATTTACCTAAATGATCACAAAGACTTTTGCCACTATATTGACTTGGATTGCCACATGAAATTCCTGCAATTAAAATAATATAGTCAATTTTGATCTCATGACAACTCTTACCGTATGTTACGGAAACGAAACTGAAAAGAGCAACTAATAATGATATAAGAATATTGCTTATATGCATAATTTGAAATAAAAATGAATAATAATTCGTTACTTCATTTCTATCGAAATATTTATAGTATGATACCAGAATATAATAACATTTGGTATTAAATCCTCGGCAAATAAATTTAATATTTTTATCGACGAAATTGAGAAGATTTTTTGTGTTTTACTTTTGCGTATTTCATCTGTAGAATACTTTCATGATTTATTTGATCAGCAGTCATATCAGATGATTCTAGAAACAATTCAAGTTTATTATTAATAGATACACAGTGATACTTATTGATAAACGTCGAATATATGAGTAATGAAGAGAAGAAACGAATGATTAAGTAAAAATCATTCAAAATGTAATTAGTTTTTTGTAAAAATATCAATATATATAAGTTTACATTCGAAGTATTAACACTTGACAACTTTCTCTTTATGAGAGAAATCATTTTTTCGGATCCCAGCTTAACAGAATTTACTTGTTAAATACCATGAAACACGATAGGTCGCTCGATTTCGAATCAAATCAAAATTATTTGGAAGTCAAAAACTTCAAGATATAAAGTCGAAAAATTAAAAAGGGAAATGCTCGAACCCGATCAAAATATATTGCATGTGGAAATGTTCATTGACATCTTCATATGATACTCAGCATGAACAGCATACATAAAAGACATTCAGTGGAAAATTGTTCTTTACTCCTCAATCTAATTTTACTCGACCCCCTTCCCCATCATCTAGATATCTGGTATAAAAAACTTTTTTCAGAAAGAACTTGTCTATTTGTTCTCTTGAATCATTTTGTATTAGCTAGACGTATGAGAAAAAGAAATAAAATACATGCTCAGATCAAATACAATGTTTGATGTTATCGAATAGATTCAAATATTTCATTCATTTATATATGAGACATCATAGAATTTCTATATGAAATAGTTTTAAAACGTTGTTAAAATTCATTTAACGTCGAAAATTCATAATAAACGTCCAAACATCCATGAACGTGTCACTCCCCGTCCTACCTGTCTAAATATTTCTAATTTTAGCAAACCTCTCTACCTTTCTCCTTCTTTTTCTGAGTGTTGTTCATGTTGATTGTAATAATACTATGTTACGTAAATTTCTTTATATCTACCTATTGTGTAGCGGTTAAGTTACCGCTAGTTTTAACGAAAGCAATATGCACGGCCAACTTCTTCATGAGGAAAAGAAAAAAATAATTGATTGTGATTCCATCAGAGAAAGTCAGTATTTTAAGATCGTGCAAAATAGATGAAACTTCTGCATATATATCTTTCTCTTTATGTCAATTAACTTATTTAAAAAACAGTTAGATAGATACATATTTTTTATTAGAAAAAAAACTTTTCAATAGTATATGCAGTAAATAATATAGATACCGTCAGAAATCAGAAAAATAAACTACTATCTTGTCAAGACAATTCTAACTTGTAATAGACGTCTCAATGAGATTTCTTTCTATTTCTTTCAACCGTTCTGTTAGTTTCATGTCAACGCAGGACCACACATTCTAGCGTCGTACCTCATGTACTCATCACGTTTTCTTTTCGTTCACTATTTCCTCCATTTTTCTTCTTCTTCCGGCTCTTCTTCGTCGTTTCCCTTTTTTTTTCTCGTCTTTTTCATAGAAAAAAGAGAGAAGACATATATATATATATATAGGCCTTGAATCCTACGATACTCCTCATTTTTACAAATAAAACAACTATCGTCGATCTTCCCTTCCTTTTCTCAATACTATCGTTATAAGGCGAATAAGCAATAATGCAAAACGTTAAGGACGCGGCTCATGCTATTGCAGAAAAAGTTAAAGGTAATAAATGAAAATATATTAGATAAGTTTGTTGCAATTTCTTTTTATGCTTCTAGGAGTAACAAGTGGTGCTTCGTTTGAAGCCAATAAGGAGGCAGCTACAACTAATAACTACTCAACAGGTAACCACACTGATCGTACTGTCGATATTGTTACAGATAAAAATATCATGCCTTTTCGTTTGTCATGAGAAAAAAAGAGATTTAATATTACACTTTTATTGTTTTTAGTCGAAGAGAAAAATAATGAAGCTAAGAAAGAAGCTACTGAAGAACGAGGTGTAATTGGTCACATTGGTGATACATTATCCAATGCATATCATTATGTTGCTGAAAAAGTTCATGGTTTGTATAAAAAAGAAATCTGGTGTCTTTGTTTTTGAATTTAGTAATTAAAAATTGTTTTAATTTTAGAAGCAACAAGTGTTGTTTCATTTGAAAATAACAAAGAAAAAGTCAAAGATTCGGATAATACAGTTGGTGAACGTGTTACAGCTGCTTGTTCAGCTGTTGGTGACAAGACTGAAGAAAAAGTTCATCAAGCCCAAGCTGAAGCACATAAAGAAGCAATGTAGAAAAAAAAAATAATTTTTTAATGTGCTTCATAATTTATTCTCAGATATAAATACATTTACGCTATTTCCGTTTGTCTGTGTCACATGAAATTTTATTCCAACTATTTTATTCTTTTATTTCATTTTTTTTTGTTGTATTGCTAATAGAATAAAATAAAACACATTAGCAAGTGATATTATTCATCAACGGACACAGATGTGACATGTTTCGATATAGAATGAAACTTATACAAAAGTTTAAGACCTAATATAATATAATTGTTTGCTGCTCAGTAATATATATAATAGGAGTATCCTTACTTAAATCGATTCTTGGCGATAAGAAAAATATCAGTTGAACATTTTTACTGATTTAGATAAATCATTAAAAAAAAATGGATAGTGTTTCTTTGAAATCTCATGTATCAGTAGTATTGTATCCACCATAAGTTGTGTAGGATTTGAAAAAAAAAAACTTTTAGAAAAAATGATTTATACGTATAAATTGAGTTTTATATAGTTTTTCTCTATCGATAGAAGTTTTCTTTACTTATTAAGTGAACAATGACTATAATAAAACAATATTTTGTTTTATAGATAGTCAAAGGTGGTGCTGGTAGTATGCTTTTACTATTGGTCGATAGAATGATTCATTCGTTTTTGTTGTTGTCTCTTGCTTATAGTTATTATCGTCGAAGGTTAATCTTCATCGAAAAGAAAATCATGTTTAGTTGTAAGAAAGCTTTATTTTTATTAGTAAATAGAAGTGAAGAAAATAAAGCTGTTTTATTATAGTCAATGTAAGAAAAGACTTAATTGAATTTATCTATTGGTTTTGTTTTTCTTAAAAGATTCTTCGTCGTCTTGGTATTGAAGTAGCCATTAATTCAATTGAAGGAAATCGCGAAGTATTGCAATGTACTCAAGATATTGCCATTGTATCAAAATATATCTATAAAGGAAATATTGAAGAATGAGAAATATGATGTTGTTATCGACTTAGAAGATGATAAATATTCAAAAGATGATTAAAAAATTTTCTTTTTGTTCAATCTACAAGTTTTTCAAGCTCATTAAATTGCTATAAAAAGTACAATAGTTACAGATGATTCAAAATATTAAAAGAATGTTATAATGTATGTAGATCAAAAGTTAATTAAAGACAATGCTGATTTATTATTCTTTTAGAAAGACTTTTCATCAACCAGTTTATCATTGTAAATAAAAAACAACTGTTAGCGAATTAGTCACAAAACCATGGTAGGGTCTCACTTAGATGTCAGTCAACTATCTAAACTGTTTATCCAACTAGCCGACAATAAAAAAAATTGCTAATTGATTTTGGAATGGTAAAAAACGCACTTTCTATTTATTTCATCTTTTCTCTGCATTGATTCGATCAGTTGAAGGACATAATGTTGATTATATTTCGATTCTACAAAAAATACCACTTTAATTATGTAGATCACAACTGACAAATTGTCATTTCTTTCGTAAATAAGTTCCTTCGTCGAAACGTAAACAAAATATTCATGAAACTGAAATAAACAAAAATAAAGCTGCCAGTGCAATTTCTGTGGGATTTAAATGTGAAACACGATGTAGCTGCATTTGCTAATCACAGAGAGATTGTTTTATTCTTTCTATTTTGGGACACATTTCTTCCCTATCCTTTTACTTAATCCTCCAGAAATGCAATAAGCGAGTAGTTCATATATTATAATGAGACGTTATTGATATACGGTCTACAATCTTATATCCACAATGCCTGTCGTACTCTGTGTTTCGTAAAAACTTGCAGTTTTGTAAATGAATCTTCGGTTCAATCGAATTTATTTTCGAACAAAAAAAAAAATAAAGATAATAGATCATTTCATTTCTAGCAGTATTTAATATTGATAATATGCACTAGTCTTAAGTTGTTTTCGTATTAGCTGCCATTTTATAGTCAAAATGACGTATTTGTTATTGATTATAGTCATTAACAAGAATACTTTAATGATAAATAAAAGTTTTTCTAATAAAAATCTCTGGGGAACCATAAAAAAAAAGAAATTCTTTGAAACTCCCTGGGGAATTGATGAGCTAGTGCAACAATACGTCGAGTGTTGTATTTTGCATCTCTAGAAGCATATAAGACAGTGAAGCTTCAAAAAGAACAATGGTTTTCTTTTTGTTGAATATCTTTTCTAAGTAATAGATATTGTTTAGGATTCTGTTTGAATCTCATCAGCATGAATTCATTGTTTAGACGGAAGTTAACTTTAGAACTGATTAACACATCCAGTAGGACGAGACTTATTGAATAGTTCATGTAAAAAACTCTTTGAAAAAAGTAACAATCTTTTTTCGTATAAAGTTAATTTTTGTTGATAAACAATCGAGCAAAAAATAGCTGAATTACTATAAATAGACGTATCAAAATCTATTTTAGCACTGATTTAATTCGAAGAACATCTCTGAGAAGACTCTAAAAATTCTCGTAATTTCGTAAAATGAAATTCAAAAGACAGTTTTAAATGGACAACTAACAAAATACTAGTTATCAATATTCTTGATAAAAAGCCTTAAGCGTTTCTCAATGATTCGTTAATGTTCTATGAAAATTGCATCCATTTTATAGTTAATTGATTTATGTAATCGTGAAATGAATGAATAGTGAGTTAACTAAAAATGATCCGAATTCCCAAATGTATACAATTATAAATTAATATTAGTGAATCTGTTAATATCATTAGATATTTTTAAAATATTAATTTCTTACCACTGTATCATCGAAGGATATTCAAGAACTGAGAAATAGGAATTACATCATAGCTCCATGATTACTAAAATAAAAGAAACACAAACTATCCACGATATTTTTTATTCTCATATTCATCAAGGAACATATGAAACTGTGAAGAACTTAATGGTTAATTCTGATAGCTCCATTGAGAACTCCTTCGCAACCTACGAATTCTTATTCCTCAAATCTTGAACATTGCTGATGTGAATGTCCATAATAGAAAACCATGACTTTTTATTTTCTGGGAGAAAAAGGGATAAGATTCTATGCATTGTCGTAAACAGGCTTTTAAAAAGTTTTTTAGCACAGTCCCTCCCTTCTGGAAATGTGAAACTCACATGTCTATTCTAGCTTTACTATATTAATAAAGAATACACAAAGTGTAAGTTCTTGAAAATTAGTCTAACCATTGATTTGATGGATATATAAACTTGTTGTACATATTCATTATATCTACAGTAGATCTTAACGATTTATTATGTATCTTGATGAAATCAAAAACGCTGATATTAATTCTTTCTAAAAGTTAGACCTTAATCAATTAATCCTTTTTTGTCGTTCATACGACACTTGTGGGGAATTAAAACATGATTCTTGATATCTATTATGTAATCGTTTATCTACGCAAAAATTAGCTACTATGTTATTTAAAATATTGGAAAATCTATTTCAACCATTTAAATTTGAAAGAGGATTGGGGAGAGGGCTGCAAGCCTTTCACTTAAAACCTAGATTTATTAATCTCTTTGAAAATTTATATGATTTCCACGAAAATACTAAAACATTGTCTAACTATTTGATTTATTCTTGTTTACATCACGATAATGGATATCAAATGTGAATAAATCAAAAATACGTTTGGATGTAAACTTTTGTTGTCTACTTTATAAGTATTATATATTTTTAAGAAATTCAGTAATAAACTTTATTTTCAGATGACTAAAAAAGCGCTTGTTTTTATTGCTAATGGAAGTGAAGAAATTGAAGCAGTAACAACAATTGATGGTATGTTTGTTTTTATTTTGAACTTTGTTTTTTTTTTAAATTAATTATTTCTTTTCTTTTTAGTACTTCGAAGAGCTGAAATCGAAGTTGATGTTGCATCAATTGAAAAAAATGGTCATGATGTTATAAAATGTAGTCGTAATGTTCGTATTGTACCTGATAAATCATTGGATGATATCAAAAATAATCAATACGATTGCGTTGTTATTCCTGGTGGCAATGATGGTTAGTATATATTTATTGAACTATTGTAAAAAGAAATTTATGATACTCATTTTATATTATGAAATGAATTAAAACTATTATGCAATAGGATTATTTATTAATAGATTTTATTTTTCTTCTATTTTAAAATTAGGATCAAAAGTAATGGCTGCTAATGCTGAAGTCGGACAAATTTTAACAAAACATTATCAAGATGGAAAAATTGTTGCTGCTATTTGTGCTGGACCACGAGCATTATTATCTCATAAAATTGGTGTTGATCATAAACATACAATAACATGTTATCCAACTGTACGTAAAGAATTTACTGATGGTGAACCATATAAACTTGATGCACCTGAACATCTTGTTTGTCATAGTAAACATGCAGAAGAAGGTAAATATTAATCATTTTAATTAATGTATATTTTAATGAATTTTGTTTGTTTAGGTGGCGAAAAACGAGAATATCATCTAGTTACAAGTCAAGGACCTGCTACAACAATGGTTTTTGCATTGAAATTAATTGAACTTCTTAAGGGCAAAGATGAAGCAACAAAAGTTAAAGATGGATTACTTGTTTAAAATTTAATTTTCTTGTAAACATCTTACTTTCTTAGACTTAACTTCACTTAGTAGCATTATTCACCCGTATTCCTTTTTCAATATAAAAATAAACAAGCTCTTGATGCTCATTTTTTGTTTTCTTTGAATTTGATTATTTATTTACATTTTTATTGTATATCTTTTCAATCATGAGAATGGTAATTTACTTGAGATATGAAAGTCTTGAAAAAAAAAAAAAAAAGTTCAGCAATATTGAAATATGACCAATAGACTTTATCTATATCGCTTAATAAATACTATCAAAGAATGCATAAATTTGGACTACATATTCATAAATCAATAGACCATACGATTAGAATGAGGAACAGGTTAATTTCTTCTTCTGAAGTTTTTCTTGCATTTTATATTTCTGTCTGGAAACTTTATGCTGTGGATGGCTAACAGTTTTTATCAGGATTGTCAGATCTTCCGAAATGGCAGAAAAAATTCCGACTTTTGACGTTTGTTCCGAATACTTTCCGAAATCTTATGAAAAAAATTCCGATTTCTTTATTGTAAAATTTCGATTTACAATTTTTGAATCTGGTAACCCTGGTTTTTATCCTTTGTTGAAACAGATTGTCTTTGTAACAGCAAAGTTCTGTTTGCAATTTTTTTCAAGAGTAACATATTGAAAAGATAGAATGCTGACAAAATTGGTATGTTACTAAGGTCGTATTTCTTCGTAAATACAGAATCAATAATACGGCTGTATCTATGAAAGAATACGATATCGTAGACAACCAGTAATACTGAGCATGTGATAACGGCACAATACGGCATGAAAACGTTCGTTTACGGCGATCGAAACTCATTGACTTGGAAAGATAAACAAATGTCAAAAGTATGTCATGATCATCAACATATCTAAAATTCATTTAATAGATATTACAGAATACGATGTGCAAAATCCGTCTCAATATTTGGACAGTTACTTTAAGTATCGTTTTTATTGAATATATTTCCACCGAGTAATTTGTTAAGTGTTCGACGAATATCTTATCTTAAAATACATAAATTTGCAACAATTGTTTTCATAAAATACTGATATATTGAAACTTTCGTAGGATATCATGGGCAGCACAAGATTAGTTTATTAGGTGAAGCAATAAGTTTCTAAATGGATTGATGTTGCTTCCCTCACTCAATAGTGGAAGGTATGAGTAAAGAGTTAATCTGTCGAGCTCTAGTGAAGAGAAAAGGAACACTTACATTCAGACAATAGACAAAACGCCATAGAACTATTAGAAAGAACATTACTTTTAAAACTATTGACATGAAAAAATTTTTGTGTAGTGAATGTATAATTGTTTCCATTGATCAGAAATTTTTTCACGAATTTTGCCAATACAAGAAATAGCGATGATGGAAAAGTGTTCACGATTGATAACGAGAATATTAAAACTTTTAACTGAGAACATATTTTTCTGACAAAATCTGATGAATAAATCGTTTCTTTGTGGTTTTCGTAGACTTTCTCTCTTAATTCTTTATGATGAATGAAAACTAGTGTGTTAAGTATTAATTTAGTTAGGTATAGTTCATTTCAAGTGAATTTCTCTCCTTTGTTTGCCTTACTTCAGACTTTTATAGTTTGTTGTTTTTTCAATAATAGATACATAGTGAGAAAGTACAGACTTTACTGCATCGCGTGATATATTAATCATGAATAACAAACATAGATCGAACCACAAAAAATATATCAGGAAAAAAGACGGTATTTTTTTGTTCATGACAGTCTGCAATACTAGTAAATAAGGTTTTTATCTCTCCGTTGTTTTCGTACAATTTGATGGACATAAGTTCATTCTTATAGACAGAATGAGTTAAAGTTTATCGTTTTCCGTGCCAGTATTATAAGAAAAAAGAAAAGAAATATATGTATAGAAAAATGTACATTTGTCATTTTTGTTATTTTGTTTTTTATTGTAAAAATCCGGAAGAGAAAAATTGATGCGCTCGAAAAATCGGTAAATTAATTTTTTTTTCAAATAAATGTAACTTATTGTGATAAGAGTAATTGAAAGTGAATGCAGTGCCATCTTCTATGGACCAGATGTATATTATGACCAAACCTTCATATACACATGTAAATAAATATTTTCTTTCTTATAATCCAGACGAAATTTATATTGTAGTGAAAAATAATATTAATTTTTTTTCTGACGCATTCTTTTTTGTTATTTGATTCCTATTTGTTATTTATGATCAATATATATATATCAGGCGATGTAGTGAAGTCTGCACTTTCTCGCTAAATATCCATCGCCGAAAAAAAACTGTAATTGTTTCAGATAAGAAATACAAACAGAAGAAATATAATTAAGATGCACTTTAATAAAGTACAAAATATTATCTGTGACTTTGTTTATCGCATGTAAAGAATCATTCAAATTTAGTTTGGTTGATTTCATTAATTTTAAGGACTATTAATTAAACATATTAAAGGTCGAAAGATCATTATCTATCGATTGTTTTTTCTTTATTTTAGTGCAAAAGATTTATATATAGAGCCCAATTTAATTCCAATTATTTTCATTTCCTGGAATTCTATGTGATACATCCATAGTTGTGCATTAATTTCCGTTTCTAATAAAATGACACATCTCATATTATTTATTCAGATGGAACAAGAGAATAATCAGGTCATCTTCAATACTATTTTATAAGAAATAATATTCAATACTACTGTAGGTCAAACAACAGATGATGCTTAAAACAAGTCTTTTCTTTTTAAATGAAACTATAAAAGGAATTGCATGAAGTGCATATGAATTTTTTATCAGATCTTTGCATGACACCTCCTTAAATGAAAAAAAAAACAGAAGAGTTTTATAGTGTAAAAATCATATGACATTTTTCTAATGTATTAAAATTAATAGGTTGCATGTTCGAAGCTGAGATAATCGATTATAAAATAATTATTGCTTTTTTTGTACTAAAGATTATAAAGTTGAATATAACTTCCAGTTTGAAATTATTATATAATTATAATTCAAACTTTTGTACATGAAACAATATTGTTTTAGTAAAACAAAAAAAAACCTACAATTTAAATATTGAATTGAAAATTAACATTTGAAGATCATAAAATATTTCATTGCATTAAGAAATGTACGGATTTTATGATTTGATCAAAAGTCGTAGAATATCAAGTAAAATAGAATTTTATATTATATTGTTTTATTTATATCTATAACGTCTTTGTTAGCCGCTACTTGTCATCAACAGACTACATGTCATCATCAATATTAAAAAGTCTTTAGGATTATCACATAGAATTAGCATCAGTTATTTCCAAGAAAAATATAAATATATTAAAGAAAAAACAAAATTTCCGTTTTATTTTTATTTTATAATAATAAATAACATGATATTCCTTGTTAATTTCATGAATATGCATACAAACATTTTCTTCTATCAATTTATATTATTTCTACTTGTCAAATTATTCCGTTTTTTTTCTTTTGTTAATTTCAATAAACAATTTTTCCCAGAAAAATGAATATAATTGAATAACAAAGAAAATAATGGTACTCATAACTATTAAAAACTCTATGTTTATTTTGATTATATATAGATTTTTATTCCATCAAACATACAATTTTAACGAATATACGTTGTTCATTTATAGATGAATGCGTTTGAGCCCATGAAATTTTTTTATATTAAAAAGCAAAATAACTAAGCTTTTTACTTAACAGAAAATATATATCTGATTATCTGCTACAATTGACATGCATAAAAAAATTTTGATGGAAGTCTATTTTTAGCTAACTCCTGTAGTGTCATTATTTATTATATTCAAAAAAAATCTACATGAGACACTTCTATCCGTTTTTCTTAATTTCAATGCATTGCAATTAGGAAAAAAGAAAAAAAAGAAAAAAAGGAAAAGAAAACGATAGACAGAATAAACTCAGAGGAAAGACGACTGTTTGTTAATGCAATTCTAAGTTTTGAACGAGGTCATCAGCAATGTCGTATGTTACTAAAATGTCTTTCTCTTTTCTTTTCTCATCACTAAGATTTCTTCATTGTTCTGTCGCATCGTCGTCGCTTTTGAAAATATTATAGAAAGTTGTGCTCTTACCTATGCTCAAATGGTGCCGTCAACATATATATTAGGCACAGTACGACATCCACAACATTGAGCTAACAGCATTTATATTATTGTAAAAGACGACAACGAAGAAGAAGAAGAAGAAGAAGACAAAAAAATATTTTTTTAATAATCTTGAGAATTGTCATTATTATTTCTATGGCAGTACGAACAACCGTAAATCGACGAGATCGTAGTCGGGATGAAAATTGTCAAAATCATATCATACATGAATATGATGAAGAAATTGATGAAACAGAAGATGATCTTATTGAAAATTATCTTTATCTTACAAAACGTTGTGGTGTTTTACGTCATTCGCCAACGGCAAGCGTTTTGGATACAATGCAACAACAACGACAACATCATCATCATCAACAAACAAATCAATCAAGTTTTTCACGACAATATTCATTGGAAACAGAAAATCATCATATAGATTATGAACGTTCATTTCATCTATCAAAATCTCGTTCATCATTAAATGATTTAAATAATAATTATCATTCAGAAGATTATTCAATAACAAGTCGTGTACCACCAACAATATATTATCATAGTACAGGTGATGCTTATGATGATGGATCATTTTCTTTAGTAAAACTTTTTGCACGTATGAAAGCACGTATTAAACATGATCAACGTTATAAACCAAAATCTAATCATGAAATACTTCATGAAGAAGACTCACTGGAATGGTTTGAACTAACCAAAAATATTCGTAATGTTTTAACAAAAGCTCTTTTACCTGATGGTGGCTACGATGCTTTAGTACGTCAGAGAAAAGAAACTCATAATCGTCGAAATTCACAGAAAAAAGCTCATGACTGTGATCCTGTTTTATCGAAAGATATTGACGATGATGAAGATAAAATTAATATTGATATTGATGATGAATTAAATACCGAAGGCAATGAAGAATTCGATCAAATAATATGGAATAATTTTTTAAAATGTTCACGTGGATTTAATTATCGACGATGTGGTGTTTGTAAAGCTGTAGATCGACAACAATATCAAGGACAACTTGTTTATATTTATGGTGTTGCTAACAATATTTTAATTGACGAAAATTTGAAAGCTTCGGGATTGGGTTAGATACATGTTTGTTTATTTTTTGTGTATTTTTTTTTATCGTGCAGAAAAAAAATTAAAATATACAATTTAAAATGACTCACTTATATATATATATATAATATGAATTTATGGTTTAACTAAGAGAAATTCGTGTCAAGTTATTTGTATATGTTCCTAATAATGAAAACGACAATTCAGAACTATAGAGCAGCTGATTAGATACATCAAATAATATTAGATGTAGGAAAACATGCTTAAGCACACAATTGCTTTATTGAAATAGTAGAAAATACCCTTAAAAAATAACATTACATATTCTTTATCACTCATAAATAATTACATATCTCTTCTCAAGCCTAGAGACATTTAATAATATACATAGTTGTTAGACAATTAAATTTTACTTTAAACACTCACCCACTTAGTTCATAAATTTTAATCATAATCTTACCAAAACCAAGGTCATTTTAAAGTTTCTAAATATAAAATTTATAATTTATTTATATATTATATTACAGAGTAGCTATTAATACACTTTTTTTCTGTATATTATATTCTAGGGAAAAAAAATTTGCTTAAATGGTGTCGTTTTTTTTAACTTGGTTCCGTGTAAAACACAATGCGTTTCCGACGTTTCAATTTTTTTAACATATTATTTGATGCTTCATTTAATAAATACAAATGATGTTAGAAATATATTTGCACGAGCTGTAAATTTGACCATTTTATAAGTTAAATAAATAGTGCATTCTCATTGATTTCGGTCGAATAAATCTTATAATTTGTCTTAGAAAAATATATCATATAGCGAAATTCATATAAATAAAGTTATTTTTAGAATCATTTTTATCTTTTTTAAATTAGCTTCATTAAATCACTATTGATAAACAGAAAATTCTACGTAAAACTGCACGCCATCGACTTGAATATATGGTTGTCTATTACTTATCTGTATAAAAAAAAAAGACTACTGTAGATATGTCATTTTTTATCTATTTTCCTAGGTCACTCAAAAATAAAAATAAAAGGTTGAAAAAACATCGTACTGTTATTTTGGTTAACATGATATTCTCATCCTAATTGGAGTTTTATTTTATATATTAATGATAATAGTTTTCTTAACGTGTACAATTTCTCGAAGATTTTGTGTACAAGAAAAACAAAAAATTCGTTTGAACAATAAAATTTCGTAAGAAGAAACGATTATCAGATGGAAATTTTCTTTTATGTCTAAACGTTTTCGAATATTAATTTTTGGACTATTTTTGTTTTGTTTTTCCTTTTGGAGCAAGAATATGTGTACCTTATTTCAATTAGTCTTATTAACAATTGAGTATTCAAGGGTTTTTTCTACACAAAAATGAAGAAAATAGTAGGCTTAGATTTTATCAGTTAGTTAGAGTTGTACTTACATTCATACTTCAAAAAGATTAATATATTCTTATTCGAGAAGATACGTCTATATTTAACTATGTAATTAATATATGCGTTTCAAAAATAAAGATGAGGATTAAATATGAAATCTCATACATAATTATTCACTGCCAAATGAACTACAAGGACAAATAGTGAAAGTATATATGGCAGAATGGGTACTTTTGAATATATAATGATTTGAATATTAATTCTTATTTTAGCAGATGTAAAATGTCTGCAAGAAGATACAATAGTCAAGAACCAAACATCGTCTTTTTTTGTGTTAAAGATAATTTTAGAATTTTCTACAGTGACAAGAAAAAAAAAGGAAATTTTTTCAACAAACAAACAAACAAACAAAATTTTACCAACTTTCTCTCTATTGAAGACATATGGGTTAAATTGTGTTTTTCACACGTACATGTTAAGTTAACATACATATGATAAGAAACGAATACTGTGTTCAAATAAATAAACAAGTAATATTCACAAATTCTTTTTACAAACTTTCTCTTTTCTTCGACAATAGTTTAGATCAAAGTTTTTACTAACGGAAGTTATAATAATCTTTACCTACATTCATAATATTCGCCAAGTAGTAAAGAACCGACAGCCATTGTTCAATACTAAACATAAGAAGGGTAATTATCTAATTGTATTTAGAATTGAATCTAATCATTATTCTTAATTGAATACAATTATTACTTATCAGTGCATAAGATCAAACTACTAAAATCTCATTTATCTTAATATATTTTGAGATCAATGGTGAATAAATGCTGCAGAAAAGAATAAAAATCAATGTTTTCAAGAATTTTTATTCGATATTATCACCTTCTACCATTAAAATATTGTAACTCACATTGACCAAATGGTCTAAAATTCATCCAAGGGGCCGGGGGGTGGGGTGGGGGTGGAGCAAAGCTGATTCCATGATTCTGGCTACCGGAATGGGGGATAGAAGTTACCGTTGCACTACTTAATTTTTTCGTCACGAAATCGCTACTGAAGGAAAATCAAGATTTTTTTATCACGTTTGATCACAGGTTTTCGGGCTGAAGAAATCCGAATCTGTGTTCAGTTTTTGTTGGTCAAGTGTCCTAAAACAGCTTTTACCGAACCGAAAAATCAAGCATACAATTTCAAGTGATTGGTTGTTCGCTATCTGTTATTGGGTAACTGGTAACATCAAAGTCCTAATATTAACTATTAGTATTAGGTAGAACAAACTTCTGCATCATTCAAACGAAAACAAAGAGTGATCTGAAATATTCTTTGAGAATTACCGAAAGAAAGACAACTGATTATAATCAGCTATTTCCTCCTCGGTTTTATTGTTCGTTGCTGACCAACTCTCGAAAAACCACGCAAATCTCCTTCTAATCCAGCCAAGTGTATTAAAAAGTCTTCTAGAAAAATGAGTCTTTATTTTTGTTTAAAACATCCATATTGTATATTGCTCACTAGCGCACCCTTTCGTACCGTTAACAAAAACAGAAAAAGACCAAGTATTCACACGCATTGGACGAACGAGAATACAAGCGCTATTAAACAAAGAACATATATACATAGACATAGGCATCATAAGACGAACAAGAAAACAGAAGTTCGTCTTTTGTTTTCTTCATATTCTTCTTTTTTTTTCGTCGTCTACCAGTATAGTTCATAATAAATCGCAGTTTGTTTAAGATTCGAGTAAGAATAAAAATTTTACGATGAAAATGTATATAGTTATTTTGTTTAAAGATGATGAATTCGAATCGAAATGTACTGCGTCCAACACATAATCGACTTCCACTTAAAGATGTATCATCGGATAAATTCTTAATTACAAATAAAACAAAACTATGTAATAATGCATCTTTGCAACAACAAGAAAATGCTATTCCAATAACATCAAGACAAATTCTTACTGCAACACGTTCAATAAAAAGACATCTTAAAGAAAATGATAATGATGATAATCAAATGCATATTTCACCAATGGTTACAACCATTCATAAAGCAAATATTGTCGTTTTACCAAAGCAAACAATATTTGAAGAAAATAAAACTCGTGAACAACTTGAACAAGATTTATTCGTTTTGTAAGTGAATTTAGAATATTAATTACTTTTAGCCATGCACCGATTCATAGGACAAAATGTCAATGATGACGTTTTTTTTCTTTTTTTAAGAATGTAGTTCCTGTAGATTGTTAATAGCTGGGTGAAAATCAGGAAAAGCTCGATAATGCATCAAAACTGGATGTATTCTAAACTCCGATTAGTAGGCCATGAGGGATTACGCTTTTGTGTAAGAATTGATGATCAATGAAAACGCTAAAACTTCGCTTGGAAAAACTGAAATTTTTCAAGATTAGGAATGCCTCCTGCGAATTCGCAAACATTTGCTTGATATTTCGACTATAACTTTGGAGAGAGCATTGAAAACTGATTATGACCAATATAAAGAATCTAGAGAGATTACATTCTCAATAAGGAGAAATATGTCATTTTTGACATCATGTTCTAGGAATTGGTATAGGCTCAAATGAGCTATGAATACCCTGAAAAGAGTTTGTTACGAAGAAAACTGATTTTCTACTTGAAAATTCTTTATATCTAGGCCTGACTATCGTCAATCAATTTTTGAACATTTAAAATCAGTAGAACATATTTATGCTCCTAGTAAGTATTTCTTAAGCATATATGCTTTCTAAAACTTTTTATCTGCTATTTAAGAGATTAACTTTATGGAATATCAATTGGATATAAATTCGGCAATGCGTACAATTCTTGTCGATTGGCTTATTGAAGTAGCTGATGAATATAAATTGAATGATGAAACACTTTTTCTTTGTGTACAATATGTTGATAGATTTTTATCAACAGTTAATGTAACACGATCAAAATTACAATTAGTTGGTCAGTATTCACATAATCACATTTGTATGTAATCATTTCTTTTTCATAACACAGGTACAACTTGTATGTATGTAGCAGCAAAATATGAAGAAATGTATCCACCAGCATTAGATGAATTTTCATTTATTACGGATAATACGTATGAAACAAAACATATACTTCGTATGGAACAAATTATTATGAAAGTAAGTTTACAATAATGAATGAACATCGTTTACAGAAAACAAAACACATCGAATGACCTGTTGATGAATAGAAAAAAGATTAGATCTTCTTGTACTACTTTAAGAACAGAAATTAGTGACTATAATTTTTACAGAGTTAAAAAACAAATGAGAACGGGATATACAGGTATTGAAATTTAATAACGTGAAGTCGATGCGATATAGATTTCAAAAATAAAGAAAAAATTCTAATGAAGGTTTTGAGGTTAGAGACAGTGCATAAGTTTTGAAACTCTGCATTCATTTCTTTAGTGTTTTTCTTCATGACCGATATACTAAGCTTCTTCTGGGCCTATTAAAAGTAATTCTTTAGCTTAAACCGGAGAACTTTCATTAAAAATGAATGAGTGTAATCGTCCTTCATCTTCAAAGTCCATATTTTTTTAAACAATTGGCTCATTATTGAGAGAAATTCATCGGATCAATTCAGGTACCGACTTTTCAAAAGATGAATCGTATAATCAAGTAACTAAATACATGGAGAAGAAAATGAATTATTAATTAGGTGAACATCTATTATCGTGATAGAAAAACAAACGTATACTTAACGAAATTGATCGAATTCTAGAAGCAGAAAGACAAGAAATGAATCCTGAATTACTTTTTTTTCTTTTGAAGAAAATGAGATGATCTCTTTTTTTTATTACTGTTTATGGAAGAAACTAAATAGCTTATTTATATAAAAAGTTTGAAAATCATACAGGGACTTTTTAAGTATTTGTTGAATGTCGATTAGTTCCGATCACGTACCAGTACTAGAACTATAAAATTAATTAAAAGATTATGATGAACAAAATAAAGACTAATCAAAAGTATTCATCTCATGATTTTACAATTTAATATTTTCTGTAGATGCTTAATTTTTCTCTTTCTGGACCGACGTGTTATACATTTATGCAATATTATTTAACATATTTTAAGCCAATAATATCAACTAAAGATAGTGATAATGAATATGAATGTTTAATTATGTTAACAAGTTATTTATGCACATTATCACTTTTACAAGATCGTCCATTTTCATCGTACCGTTCATCGATGATAGCAGCTAGTTGTCTTTTATATGCTAATCGACTTTTAAATAATGATGCAAGTTGGACGAATCGTCATGTACAAATAACATCATATAATCAACGTGATTTACATGAATGTATATCAGCTATAGGTGAACTTTATACAAAAACATTTCATCAAGATGAAACAACATTAAGTATACTACGACGTTATTTAAAAAATAGAAAAGAAAATGAAATATATCAATGTCGAGTTAAAGAAATAATTCATGAATCTTTATCAAAAATAGATAACGAAGATGAAAATGATGAAGTTATTGATTTAACATTTGATGATATTGATGAAGAAAATATGAGTATGGAACATCATCTATAAGTTTTTGTTTTCTTTTTTTTTTGTTTAATACTTGATCATCATGCGCTTTCTTCCTGTGTTTATTTATTTTGTTCAATAATTTTCTTTCATTCGAATCTCATTATTTTTTACTCAGGAAGTATCTATCATTAAATTTCTCGTTTGACATAATGACTTATTATTTCGTTTTTTGTTCTTCTTCTATATTTCCATATTATGTTCTATCTCTGTGGTGTGTGTGTGTGTGTGTATGTTTGTGTGTCTTAAGTGAAATGTCTCTGTAGAACTTTAAAAAAAATTTCTTTTGTTCCTTTTTTTTTTGCAGAAAAAAAAATTGAAAACTATTTCTATAGAATTGTGCGTCGTTGCTCGCTCTCTGTTTCTTCATACATTTACACATTATTCCATCTTGTTATTTCTTTTTTTCTTTTGTTTGTGAACTGAAGGTATTGCTTCACCTTTGTTTGTTTCCATGTGTGAATGTTGATTTGAAACGACAAAATAGATAATTTCAATGAGAGCATGCAATAATAACAATAATAATAATTATTATTTTATATGAAGATGCTGGAGACAAAGTAGTTTTGTACAGCGAGTTTAAAATAACACGAATCATCTCAGGTCACAGAAAGAGATACATGGGAGCATCAAAAAAACCTACTCTGTCATGAAAAATGAATTATAATAGATATATTGAGATTAGATCTAATATTAAGCTGTGGGTGTTGATTGTAGATGGGGATGTTGACATATATCTTAGGTAAATCTACACTCACATATCCTTAGATGAAAGGTTAGCATTCTAAACTATTGTCCATTTTAAAAAAGATGGATGCATACTTTTTCGAATAACTTTGATAGAAACAAGATAGAACATTGCGGCTTTCATTTTTACGAAGAGAAGATCAAGATGCATCGGGACACCCACTGCAAATTTTTCTAAGATGGTTTCTAGTTTTTTTTAAATTAATTTAAAAGAAAAGTATTGAAAAATACTTTTTAGAAACATAAGAAAAAAGTAAAAGCATTTTTTTGCAGAAATTGCTTGAAAAACTGGTCAAGAATGTAGACTAGACTGACGATAACTCTTAAACGAGTAAATCCAAAACTCGAAGGCTTTCGTAGTTTTGTAGAGCTTCAATTGACGATTAGAGTACACCCCTTGTAATGGAAAATTCACCCTAGTCACTTCATATGACATGTTGATTTTTAAAAAGACTGATTGGAACCCTTGAAAAAAAGCACGTCGAAAGAGTTTATGGTACTTGCTTCGATGTGTTTGTATCTCCCTCTTTTTCAAGCTAAAAACTGCAGCTTTCTATCTTGTTTCTATCAAAAGTTATTCAAATAATATCCACCTACGTTTTTTTAAATGGACAATAGATAGCAGATTTATCTGATAAAATCTATTTTTCGAATGTCGATTCCAGAAAAACGTCAACAAAACCTTTGAAGAAGCGTTTCGATAGAGTGCGCGGCTGACTCTGTATCAGATGGAGATCAGATAATGACGACTTTTTTAAGAAATATCGTCTTCTATAATTTTCTACTGAGTTATATGCGTGCAATTGATTTTTGACTTTTTTGAATGCGTATAGAAGTACCGAAAGATAGGGGTAGATGGATGGTAGTAGGGACGGTCACCCTAAATAATGAAAAATGTTGGTTGGACAACGTTGAAAATAGGAACCTTTGGAAGGGTTTTTTCGAAGTTTGTTTTTTTCGCCGAGTCAAACTCAAAACAGAATTCTTCTAAAAAGAACATAGAATAAAAATGTGAAAAATTTTTGTTGCTTGATGACAACATGTTAGAATATTTGACTATCATCAATCTAAAAAGCTTTTGCTCTTTATTGTACTTACATTATTTAAATTGTTCTCAAACCAGAAGACCATACAAACCACGCAGAACTACAGTTTTCACGTAAGTAACAAAAAACGATAGATTGACGATATCATAATTTTGTTCTGACCATTATATTACTTTGGTTCTTTATCTAGTGTCTTTAAAGCATCTGCTATAAAACATTGTCCAACAAATGTACTCACGAGGGAACCGTTCGAAGTGATTCAAAGCTTTTAAGCCGATATTTTGCCCATAAGTAGAGTCCAATGAGATTAGAAAAAGCCCAAAAGGACAAGGGCCCATGGGCCTTTCTTCTCGAGTTATGGTCATTTTACTGGGTTTATCACCTATGATACGATATTTACCGAAAAATCAAATTAAGGAGTTTCGACCTGAAATTTTGCCCACATATAGGTCTTGTGGCCCGTATATTAGCCTGAAAGTTTAAGCCAAAACGAATGCACTGTTCTCGAAATATTAAGTTTTCAAGAAAAGTCGATTCTTTTGGTATGTATGGAACATGGCACTGTTTTCTTGAGATTGCAATATCTCGAGAATGGCGCTTTCGTTTTGGCTTAAACTTTCAGGCTAATATACAAGCCACAAGACCTACATGTGGGCAAAATTTCAGGTCGAAACTCCTTAATTTGATTTTTCGGTGAATATCGTATCATAGGTGATAAACCCAGTAAAATGACCATAACTCGAGAAGGAAGGCCCATGGGCCCTTGTCCTTTTGGGCTTTTTCTAATCTCATTGAACTCTACTTATCGGCAAAATATCGGCTTAAAAGCTTTGAATCACTTCGAACGGTTCCCTCGTCAGTTCTATTGTTCTGTGTATGATAAAATAAAACCAGAGTAGAAAGAAATTCTATCGACTCTAAATTATGGCATTCATGAAATTGTTTTGACCGATCTAAGCCCGACACTAAATTTGTTTTACCTTATGAATTGAATTGATTTTATCTTTCCCAATAACAGAAACCGTCTTATTATTATTTTTAATTAGTTAGTAGTTATATACTCGGTATAGTTGTAGTCGTTTTTTATTATGATTAAGCTTTCTTTTACAAGCTGAACACCATGTCTGAGAGTTATAAGAAGATAATTTACCCAGTGTCACAGCAATAGTTTTGTAAAATATTTGCTTATCCAAATAGTTACATGGAATAGAACCATTTACTCTTAGAAAGAAGTAGTTGGTCTTCTGATGGATCTCTAAATTGAACATATAATCAATATATACACGCTTCCGGTTATTGTATAAGCAATTGTCAATGACAAGATAATTCGATCCTTTCTGAATTTCGAGCACATGAAGTGTTGTGATATGTGGCTTAGCACACTGCGCGGAGAAGTCAAGCAAATTTTCAGAAGTTTTTGGATCACGTTTAGAGTGTGGGTGTGGATTCAGGTAAAGCGAAGAGCGAGATCCACACCTCACACCCAATTTAATCAAATATTAATTTCCATGGTTAATTACATTTAGGACAGTCAACAATGAATATAACATGTCAACTTTGAATATTATCATAAAACGAACTGACTTTAAAAAATCATTCTATGCAATACAATCTTACGTTCTTCTAATATTATTTTAACTTGATTTAGTGCATTTTATTCTATATATTCTATACTCATTTTAGAAATGACAATATGATAAAGTTGAATGTTAATTTTTCTTTTAGAATTTACTTTTTTTTTAAATTGACAATTTTTAAAAGAATGAACGCCTCATCGTTCCTTTACCGTCCAGCAATTTTTTTCAATTGCTAGATCTTATTCTCAGCCAATAATCACTTTCTTTCATCGAGTGAGTATGTTCGTATTATTCAGTAATTTGTATGCTTAGACAAAAAGAAATCAGACGATATAATCGACAAGCATCGAATACGAAACAAAATGCACTAAAATTACCAATATCGTCAATTCATGATTATATAAGTTTGATTTAGGCGTTCACTTCTGTTAGTTGTTTTTGAAGTTCATATAAATTATACGGATAACTTGTTTCTATGACTTCGGGATTGATCTCTTTCCCAGTGTTGGTATGTTCAATGTTGGAAAAATGACCATAGCGCTGGATAATCCATACATAACTTTTATAGATCCATACGGCAAGAATGGCTCCAACAATTGGACCTATGATTGGTACCCAAAAGAAGTAGTTATGGGTACGAAATACATCATTCAAACCATAGATAAATGCTCCAAAAAGACGCGGACCCAAATCACGAGCCTGAAGTATAATCAAGAGAAAGAATGATATTTCACAGATGGATGTATACATACAGGATTAATTGCAGCTCCAGCATTTATTGAAAATGCACAAATAATACCTGTAATAATTAATGCAAATGCAAATGCAAATGGTTTGGCTACTTCCGATATCATATTATTAAACTTCTACATAGAATGATCAAACAATCAATTATGTATTTTGAAATTACTATCATACTTGTGTGAGTGTCATGATAAAGATCATCAGCAAACCGGTACTAACAAGTTGATCGATAAATGTATTCCAATGAGGTATATCTTTGCCAGGCATTGTGAAGAAAATATCAGCTGTACCATTGGGACCTGTTATTTGTCTTCTACCACCATCAAATACATCGAATTGTTTCCTATAGACAAGATAGACCAAGGCAGCTCCTAAAAATGCACCTAGTGTTTGACCAATAATGTAGAAAATACATTGTAACGGGTTGATCTTGCGAATAGTCATTAATGATATGCTTATAGCAGGATTGAGATGTGCACCTAGAATAATCAATATGGAATTATGCTAAATGTAATGTTTAAGCTTTTCTTATACCAGTAATTGGTGCACTAATCATTATTGCTAAAATAACAAAAACAAATTAACGAATAGATTCTTACGTAATATGAAACAAAGAATGATGCTTTTCCTTTCTACTAAAGCCTTGCACTACTTTCCAGTTTGAATAGTACGTTCGAATGCATATTAATTTTTTTCCGGTGAAATACATAAGACTAGAATGATTGACATAGCAAAAAAAGTTTATCTTGATGGAATTACTAATATCATGTAATACAATTACAAGGTATTTGTACCTCTTCGAATTTACTGTTGTTGACGATTATTCACATTGACAACACTCTCTGGTATACGAGGTTTTTAGTTTGTTTTTCCTCATGATTTATATATACAAAATCAATTCAAGTTAAAAATATGAAATAATTCGAATTGATGTTGTGCTCATGAAGTATTTCTTCACTTGTCTCACAACTAAAACCGTTTGTAGAAAATTTCTCGTAACTATTTCTGTTAGCCATTATTCAAAAAGAAAAAAGTAACGGCATCTTAATTGGGAAAGGAAAAGTATATTGTATTGAAGTTTTCAAGATAGATAGGGTAAGTCCTTGCGATGAAACTCAAAAAAATCAAAGATCAATGTTCTACTGATGTAACAAAAAACTTAAAAAGATTTCTGTATACTATCTGTGGACTCATAAAATCAAATCAGTTATTAGAAAAAAATTACTGCGCATTGATTATTGGAATTAAATGGTCAACCAATTACATAATTTACAATGAAATTATTTTAAATCCCTATTCATCACTGAAACATCATATATATCATAATATTATTACACCCAGTATCGAGACTTAAACGTCATAATAGCTGACAGAATATCCAGCTAAAGTGTAATCATTTGTTTATCCTACACGTTACTCGACAGACTAATCACTTTATTACTCCAACATGAACTATATATTCTAAAGGTTGAGGAATTTTAGTTGACTTGGTGTTACAACGTTAAAATATTCACTTTCTGTATCCAGTTCGGCTAAGGCTGATGCATATATCGTACAAGCATGTAAGGTCAACTGATGGTGAAGGCATCATCTCCGTAGCATGCTGGGACAACTATGGATGAGGGTGACATTTCGATAGCATCCAAGAGCAGATCACAGTAGACTTTACATTTCCGTAGTAAACAACGGTGTCACACTGACCGCAATGCACCAAATCCACTAAAATTCTTCAGCTTTTTTTTGTAGAGATAGTCAGCTATTAAGGTCGATATCCTGTTGGCCATAGTAGTTACCAGATCTGGATACCGAGCTACTGGATATTATGACATCATTCGCCTATGAGAGCTTTTTTCAAGATTTCGATCATCATTATAAGAAATTGTAGGTTGCCATCTGTTTTTCTTGTCGCCGTAAACTGAACATGATATTCTGTCTTTTATTTTTCAAACCAATAGAGTGGAACAGCAACTGTATCAATATGAATGTTCAATAAATGCTAGATCCCATTGTTTCTGTATTTTTAATAAACAGCGAATTTATTATAGTATCTAAAGACTAATCACTCCAAATGCTGCGCTGATTTATCTACTTATTTCTGCCATAATATTACCTAAATATACACCAACGCCAAATGCAATAGGAATTGGAAGTGTAGAATGAGAAGTTTGACGAGCAAATTTGTAATTAGCAATACCAGCTTCACCCATAAGTATTAAAATACATGTTGCAAAACATTCTGCTAATAATTGCACGGCATATTGTTGTAGCTCTTTTATCTTCACCATGTTTCGTTTGTTATCTCATAAACAACAACAGTAGAACACAAAATGAGGATATACTTAGTGATTCTCTATTCTTTTTATCATCTTTTTTTCTTATGTTCTCGTGCTCTTTCTCTTTCTCTTTTTTGTTCTGATCCACATTAAAACGAAGTTCTAAAAGTCATTGAATGCACTTACATAACTCTATGAACATATATATTCTAGTTGTGCGTGGTCTTGGCTACAACTTACTGTGATTTTTCAAGTGTTTTGAGTAATGTATTATTATATCTCAAAGACTATCCTTTCAGACATGATAAGCATTCTTCAATCAACAAAAAACTTCGGGAAAATGGAATTCTGGAACATAGATTTATATAGCATTTCCTAAAAAATCGATTGCTCTACAATTTTTACTAGACCTGCTGTCGCTTTTTTATGTGACAAAATGCAGAATAAAAAAAGACTAAAAATGTCCTTTTTGTAATATCTAAGAAGAAAATATATCAATTTTACCACTAAATATTTCGCTCATTCCTTCTTAAAATGTCTTCTCATACTGATAGTTCAAATACTTAAGTATTTACACAGTTTGTTATATAAATATGCTGATTTGATACGATATTTTAATATTAATTTATATAAGTATGTGAATTTGCTGCTGGTTATTATTAATGATATAGTCTATACCAGTAGAAAAAACTAGCAATCCATTTTACAAATATATAATCGATATAAAAATACATTCTTAGAAATATAATTGTATATTCTGAGAGTGCTTAGAATTTTCTATCACCTTGTATGTTTCTATATTGAATTATAATTATTGCTTGATAAATGTTTAAAATATCTTTGATGAAATCAGATATTTCATTTCTACTTGAATTCCATATCGTTTCAACCAAGTCTTTTAAGTATTGTTCATAACTTAGATGCCTTTTTTTGCATAGCAATTCATCCAAAACTACACGCTTTGTACAATATTAAGGTCTGGAATGGCAAATAAATGGTTATTTACATATGTTATTTGGCCAATAGATAGTCAATTATGTGCCACTGCTATATGTACCCAGTCTTAGGATAATCTGTCAAATATTGCTCTTTTACTAAACGTAGACAATACACATAAAAACAGACATAAACATCTATCTTTAACATTGCAGGGTCAGGTACGTCCTGACGAATATATATAGGAGGATTAATTGTTTTTGAAAGGAACTCACCACAAAGACAACTAACTTTCGACTTTCGAGAACTGTCAGTGTGAGTGTGAGTCTTCTCTTCACATCCACATCCAGATCCACCCACCCACACTCACACCCACACCCTTTTCTCCGCATTAAGCAACCATCCAGCATCGATCTGTTGATTTCTTCTCAAATTCGCATCAAATCAATAAGAATAAGTTGAAGGAATTTACTTACAGATCGAATATAAAACAATGAAGCCTTCTTTAGAAATAATAATACAAGGATAAAAAACACAACAATTAAAATGCAAATAAGATCACACAAAAAAAGTGACAAATAGTTTTTTGTTCAATATTTGTTGATCAATATATTCTTTTCAGTTGGCAATGACTGATTTTAAAATAGCAACGGGTGGGTGTGGGTAAAGCAAAGACCGACACTCATAACCTCTTCTCTTGCTCAGTGAAAAATATTCTCTGATTTCAATCAAATTATTGTGCAACAAAATCCAATCCACAATCGAATTGATAATTTTGATTTTAATCGACCATCATTTAACCCAAACTTACTGCCATTGCCAGCCCAGTGGAAATTAAATGGATTGAAATCGGATTGTTTTTCAGTAAAATCCAGATTGTCAATCGATTGATAATTTTGGATTGTGCAACAGAACAATCCGATTATAATCAAATTAATTTCCATTGGGCTAGCAATAACATCAAGTTTGGGTTAAATGGTGATCGATCATAATCAAAATTATCAATCCGATTGTGGATTGGATTTTGTTGCACAATAATTTGATTGAAATCAGAGAATATTTTTCACTGGGTGTTCATCAAAAAAATGTTCATAAGCAATCGCGCGTGTTTTTTCATATGACTCTCTCATTTCCAACCATTATCTAAGATTTATTATCATCATCAACATCATAATGAATCTGGCTTAGGAGAATGTAGTTTTTGAATTCCACTTTTTCATCTGAAATCATTTTACCATTCAAAAGTCACCAGTAATATACTGTTTTTTCTCTGTTCTCTTTGTTTGTATTAATCATAGTCACAATGCGAGCTTCATTCTCAATCAATCAATCACAAAATCGAGTCCTTCTACTTCTACTCCTATTTACTTCATTCACTTTTGTTTTCATTATTGTATTAGTTTTGGAATACTACTAAGGGCAAGTTCAAACGATATTCCTTTGAATGCCAAATGGAATCTAAATCGTGTCACTGTTGCTGGAGGAAATCGACAAGGCAGAAAAGTCAATCAACTCAGTGGTCCATCTGGCTTGTATATCGATGATGATGACACAATCTATGTCGCTGACTTCAACAATCACTGTACTGTAAGATGGAAATGTGGTTCAAAATGCGGAACTGTTGTTGCCGGTGGAAATGGCAAAGGACATGGACCTCATCAATTGAATCGTCCCTATGATGTGATTGTCGACAAAAAGAGCGATAGTCTCATAATCTCCGATAATGGGAATCTTAGAGTCGTTCGATGGTCTTATCGAAATTGTACTGTGTGTGGAGAAACATTCATTTCGAATATTTCTTGTGCAGCTTTGACAATGGATAAAAATGGATTTCTCTATGTCGCCGACGAAGGAAAACACGAAGTGAGGCGATATCAAATGGGTGACACTCAAGGAACGGTGATTGCTGGTGGCAATGGAAAAGAAATCCGTTTCGATCAACTGTGTGAACCTTGGTATGTATTTCTCAATCGAGGTCATTCATTTTATGGGTCTGATTGGGGAAATCATCGTGTGATGAAACGGGAAGAAGGTGCAAAACAAGGTATTGTCGTAGCCGGTGGTCAAGGGAAAGGCAATAATTGTAGATATTTGTTCTCTCCTGAAGAAGTCGTTGTCGATCAATTAGGTACTGTCTATGTGTCTGGTTCTTGGAATGATAGAATCATGTGTTGACCAAAGAAAGCCACAGAGGAAAGTGTCATCATTGGTAGACATCGATTAAGTTGTCCCATAGGTTTATCATTTGATCGTCATAACAATCTTTATGACGTCGATTGGGGGAACGATCGTGTCCAACGTTTTTCTCACCAGCGAACTCTTTGTTTTTCTTTGTGTGTTTTCCTTTCTCTGTCTCGAATAAATTACATTGAATGAAATGAAATGAAAAAAAAATTCTTTTTTACTGTTATCTACGCGCCTGTCTTCGCAGTCATAACTGATCCCGATGGCGCCATGGTGAGCGTAATGTTTGTACACTCATGGGTTGACTCGCATCATTCACATTCTCGACCGCGGTAGACCATGTAGGAACGAGTCTGGTAGGCCAGACTGTGTTCCACGCACGTAGGATATCTTAGAGCAGAATTCGAGTATTTTCTGAATAAATTTACTTTAGAAGGAGACCAACAGATGATATTGATCGACAAAGGTAGAGCTCAACAAAATCTATTGAAGACCTATCTTAACAGTCCGATTTTATGCCCTCATCTCAGAGATAAATGATGAAAACCTGATGTGATTCGCGAATAAACTGGACTAAGAGGTGAAATAGGCACGAAACAATAGAAAGCGATCAACACTGTGATTTTTACTCCTAAATATAACTTAAAGGTTAATTTTTTTGTTCTCTAATTCAGCCAAATGACTGAATAAAATCTTTTTCATATATAACATTTCGAGAATATTACTTCCTATGTCATTAAAACAGTATTACTTTTGCCGATTTTTCAAGTACTGCAAATAAATCATCGGTTAAACGCAATATTTAAAGAACAAAAGACACAGTAACAGTAAGTATTAGTTTACAAAGTGAATGATGTTCAGGGATGTAGCCAGAAATTTTCCGATTGGGATGCCCGACTGGTTATGGGGGTGCACTAGTTGCCTGTGCACCCCTTTGGCCATAGAACACTTGGAGTAGGTATGATAAAAACTTTTTCAAACAACAAAAATTTATTTTTCTGCTGGTGTGCATCCTGCATAACTTGTCGGGCACCCCTCTTAAGGAAATTTCTGGCTACGTCCCTGGGGTGCACACCAGCAGAAAAATAACCTTTTTTGTTGTTCGAGACAGCTTTTTTACCTGTACCACCTCCAGGTGTTCTTTGGTCAAAGGGAGTGCATAGGTACCTAGTGCACCTCATCCTGGCTACGCCTCTGTTTGATGTTCTTTTTTCTATTTGGATTAATAGCAATGGTACGTCAGAACTATCGAAGTTAACGTCAATGCGTAAAACAATAGCCTAAGGTCGAATCTTTCACAATCAATCGTTTTTTCCAGAAATAAGCGGCAAATCTTTTTCGTTTTTTTTCTCTTTTTATGTTTTTCTGATCACGAATCCCAACATTTTCGAGCATGTGAAGCTGTAGTGTTCGTTTTTTTAATTATATGTATTTATTATTATATAAAAAAACACATCCGTATATAAATGGATGATGACTTTTAGAATTTTTCAAGATATTGAACTAGTCATCCCTTCTTTCAGGATAAAACGTAAGAGTTCAACAAAAAAGGCACTTGCAGGCATTGCACTCTGACATACTGTTGTAAATAAAAATAGTTGTTACAGCACTCCATTTCGAGCTAAAATGTGGAACCCATATCATATGTTCTTTATCCTCATTATACTAATACAAAATATGTTAAGCTCATCAAAAACGAATTAATTTTCATCAAAAACATGAAAATTGGGAGACGTACATAGGAATATAGCCCGAGATCTGACTTTTTATAAACGGCATGATTCTTCATTGGGCACTGTGTTTTTCCCGAAATTTTAGCTCAGAGCATTTTTCTGTTGCTAAGAAACTCTGGAAAAGAAGTATGATGCCTGTTGTCTTCATTTTCTATGGAAATATACCCGAATTATTCTCGTTTCCTCCCTCGCCACCCGTGCGATGAGGGAGCGGAAGAGCCGCGAAACCTCGACTTAAATCCTATACTCACTATATTTTTCTTCAAAATCCACAATGTGAATTCCACAAAAACATAAAATCATCTGTCGTAAGAAGAAATTCGATTCTTTAGAAAAATACTCACAAAATAATAGTAAAATTGTCATTGAAGGATACACAATACATCTAATAATAATCTTTATTTTCTTCTGACCTATTAAATAACAAAATATATGAATTGTGTTTCATTTACTTTGTACAAAAATCATTCCATTTAGAGAATCAAATATGTTTCGATGTTAGTAATTATATATTTGTCATTTGTTCTTCATCAACATGTGTCATAAACTGTTACGGTATAGACACTAGATCATAACTAAACCAATATAGACAACGATAATCAGATTCATTAAACCAAGTCGGAAACAATTATTTCATTGATCCAATTGTTTTTGCATGTCGTAAAACAAGTTTAAATGTTTTATTCATATCATAATGATCATGTCTAGCGATATGTTGTGCTAAAGTAATATTTCTTAAATAAATATTTGGTAATGTTGATTCATTAAGTGTATCTAGTATACCTATTATTGTCGAAGAATTTTGTAGAACAATTATTGGTATTGAACGATAAATAATTTTGCTTCTTTTTATTGTTCCATTCATGAATGGATTTTGAGGATAATGAGGAGTAGATAATTGAAAAAAATAGTTTTTTTTGTTATGAATAATGGAGTTGATTCAAATTGATGCTTTTTCTATAAATAGACAATGATGAGTTTGAGCTTGTTAGTGTTTGTGAAGGATGATATTTTAATTAATGTGAAAGTGTATACTGTCGATAGAACACTCTGTCATTTGAAGAAGTACTTTTGTATATGTGTAGTTTGAATAGAGAAGATCTACTGGTTGTTAATTGACAAGCAAGTTACGTATCGTGATAGTTTACATCGAGGGTGATCATAATAGATATGGTCTGCATTACATATCTGGTAGGTCGCTCTTCGTCTTCAACGTCTTTTCAATCTTCACAATACCGTTCATGTTATCTCTCAACTGTTCTAAGAGGTGGAGCTTGACTGCCGAAAAAAAAAAGTTTATTACGAATGAACTCTCAGTAAACACAGTAGGTATCGATATGATTTAACTAGTAGATAATTTTATCTTAGAATCATCTAGTTTTCACAAAATTACAACCTATAATCTCTAGTATACTTGTAAAAACTTCCAGAACTATGCATTGATCTGTTGAGTGTTTATTGACAAGACAACCACCGCATGTTGTTTTTCATTCTTTCAAAAGTAGTCGACCGCTGATTTTTGCAAACTGTTGCATCTGTTCTATGTTGAAATTTTTGTTATAATATATGATTCCATAGAGTAACTTGCGATTTATGTAATTCCCATAATGTTTAGCTAATTTTATTGTTCCATATATCATCACTATGTATATACCAACCACAGATACTCGTTCTTATTCAAGCATTGAAGAAGGTAAAAGTTATTTTAAAAATGTGGATTGTTTGGTTGGATATATTCTTGTTTAGTGAGATACATATCTACTTCGAGTAAACGATTTCATCTAGAGTCGATACTGTCCTGTTGAAAGTTTTCATTTTCGTTCTTGCTCACAGCAGTAGCTTGAAGACTAGCTCATTACTTTTAATTATATTGGATAAAAGATAGAAGCCAAATCGTCAAAATTGCTCGTTTGCGAAACTGACCAAAGATAAACGAAAACTTATATTGAAGATTGAAAAACGTTTGTATCATCTCAAGTCATCGATCTCTTTCACAAAGTTCGAAAAAAATTCAGGCGACGTGCCGTTCTCTAGAACACTGTAACACAAAGTACAGATTTGGTTACAGTGAAAAACATGCAAAATATAGAGACCGAATTCGTACACGATCGACCACAGAAATGCTGTGCATCGCATCTTATTAATCTCCATGTATTCATTTAATTCGTCGTATGGGTTCATCATCATTTGTAGATGAATTTCAATAAAAACAAATTCTTTTATCGAATCGAATGCCGGATATCTGATCGATTGCATAACACTAGTACGAAACAGAATTTCATACCGGCATGTGGGAAACAAACTGATCACATAGGAAAATGAAACTTTGTAACAATGTTTGGACGAGTATCGTACGATTCTCTGATCTTTAAATCATTGCGACAAAAAATTGCGATTCAAGATATGTACCGAAAAAGTAAAACAACTCATAAACAAGGACTTTGCATCGTAATTTTTTCAGACTCAATCTGAATCAGAAAGAATCTCAATGAAGATATTTTTTACTGTTCGCAATCTGTGTTCGACGTGCAAAAGAAGGAGCATTTATTTTCAGATTTGTACGTAAGAAATTCGAATTCAACATGAAACTAAAAGAAAATGAATCAAGAACTGATTGAATGAACAATAGAATATTTAAGAATCTACGACAAGATAAAAGTATTTATTGTATGATAAATTTCTAATGTATTATGTGAATACATGAATGTCTGTAAAAACAGAGTCTCTCGTCTTCTTTTGTCGTAAAATTGAGATGTTAGAGATAAAAAAAAACAATACTTTGTTGAATCTTTCGACTTCAACCATTTTATGTAGAGATTCAACAATATTATTGTATTTTGAATTTGATTATAGATTTCAAGAGAATAAATATATTTTTCACATGAGTTTTGGTTCCCTATCACTTCAAGTGGTAACGATATTTAAAAAGAAAAATTTCAATATCTTACGATTATTCTAACTGATGGCGTCACTATAGAATAAGATCAAATCATGACAAGCATCACCTTTAAAAAAACTCAATATTTGTTTTCATATCGAAAATCGTATAACATTTGTACTCAAAATTTTATTTTGATTTTATTATCTCTATTATAATTAATAATATATATATATGAATAAGTTTTACATTATCATAAACTTTTTATTGAGCAAAAGTTGTTCTTTGTTTTCGTTGCAAAGACAACTGTTTAACCATTAAGAAGAAGAAGAAGAAAAGAGAACAATTAACAAAAAAGAGAGAAAGAAAATAAATAAGTAAATAAATAATTCTGTGCATGAAATTGTTCGACAAAATACAACAGAAAAGAAACTAGCGCTCGATTGATCCAAAATCCAAAAGAAGGAAACCTGCATACGTACACAAGTAAACCATAAATAAGATAAATAAGATAAATAAATAAATAAATATATAGGTTATATATAAATAAATAAACATGTGTCTTAGACAACAACGACATGCTCTACATAATTTTCAGTCAAACGAATGAAAACTTTTTCTATTTAATTTTTCCTTTTTTTTTATTGATGAGAAACCGTTGCGTTTCTATTTGTACCCGATAAATTATTATAAGCAAGTGAACTAGAAGCAGGTACATAACAAAATGTTGTTGTTGTTGTTTGTGTCATAGTAACAAATTGTTGTGGTTGAGCATTTGTTGATGAAGTACTGCGAGCAAGTCCAGCAGAAGCTGATGATGGTTGACTTATAACACCAATAGTAGACGCTGCTGATGGTGGAACTATTGGATCTATTGTAATACTATTGCCTGCTATTTGATCATGAGATCCTACAGGTGGTGCAGCCATAGGTAAACGAGTACTTGAAAGACGACTTGCAAAACGAGGTTGATAATCAGTTGTACCACATGTTATATTATTAGTTGACAATGATGATGATGATCGTTGAAGACCATTATTATTATTATTATTATTAGAAGTAGTTCTAAAATATAAATAAAAATTTGATTGAATAATTAATTAAAATTATAATTGAAATTTACGTTGTTGCCGCTGATTGTAAACGTATTGTCGATGAAGTAAAACGAGGTCGAGTAAGTGGTGGTGGTCGATAATGATTCTGTTGTTGTTGCTGTTGACAATAATAATTAGCATTGCGTAATGAACGTGATGAACTATGTAGTCTTGATTGACGTCGATTAACAAATGCCGATGAACTATTTGTTGTACCACCGCAGAAAGCTGATGCTGAACTATTCTGTTTATTATTATAATTATAATTATTATTGTTATTATTATTATTATTATTCCATAGAGGAAATCGATCGAAAGCGGTTGTAAGATCATTTGTTGATGCATGACGAGGTTCTCGTTGTTCAGGAAATGAAGCTTGTTCAGGAAAAAGAGCATCAACAATCGATGTCATTTGACCAATATCACCATGTGGTGATACAGGAGAATGAGATATTGAAGATGAATCGATCGAATTAAACAATTGACGAATACGTTCATTAAATACACGCTCATCGTATGTTGTTGATTGTTGTTGTTGATTTTGTGTTGGAGATTCTGTTGACATCATTCTCAAGAAATAATTTCAATGAAAAATTTTCGTTCCTTTCTAAATAGAATCTTACTTGTTATTATTTTTTTCCTGGTTAACTAGATCAGAAAGAGCAAAACACTGTGCTGTGTATATACGTGTGCGTGTTTGTTTATTATCTTTTCGTTTTCACTTTATATATACATATACTTATCAGTTCAATATAGTCTTTCTTATTTTGGACGTCGGAATTTCTTTCTCTCTGTCTAGTAAATACCATTAAATGGATGGACCAAGAAAGACAAAGGAAATGTGTCATCCAATACGATAAAAATTTTATAGAAGGATTTACAGTTTTAATCTTTGGATAGGACAAGACTTTCCACGAAGTCCTTGAATTGAGTACTCGTATCTCGTATAACAAAGCTCTTTCAAAATAATGTTAAACATTGACAATGATAAATGTATAGATATTCCTGAGGAAAAATAGTTTTAGTCGATTTTTTATATCTGTTGTCGTCGTAAAATACAATAATAAAAAAATGACTATATATATTTTGAAAGTGATTGGCGTTTCCTATCATCCTGTATACTTATGTTAATGAAGACACTCTGATCATCAGATTCTATCTTTTCACTTAACTTTTCAGATGTATCATCACTAAGTTTCTATGATTGATGGACTCTTTGTTGAAATTGATTGAATTTTTGGTCAATAAATGGAAGTGAAAACATAAATATATAGGGTGATAGGAAATTGTACTGTTTTTTCCAGAGTGAATATATGAGTCATTGCAAACAAAACAAATATTTTTGTCTTACTACCATCTAGAAATTTCAAAGAAGGATTTGTACCATTTGGAATGGGTTTTGAAATTCTCATCCTGTCATAAGAATATTTTTCTTTTCCAATATTTATATTCCGTCACGTTTCTAACAAAAAATAAATTGAGTTTTTGAAAAAACTTAGGCATGCTCGGGAACGAAATTCTGACAAAGATTTTCTAGCTTCAGGAGTTGTCTACACAATATACTATTTTGTTTTCATAAACCAAAAATGCATCAAATGAAAGTCGATGTCCTTGTTTTGTGTCACTTTGGTAACACTAGTTTTTTTTACGGATAACTCCTCTGAACAAAGGTCTCTGGTGCTGATTTTTTCAGAGTATCTAGAATAAATTGACACGCATGTAACATATAACAATTAGCTCTCTAGGAAAGCTCATTATCCCGAGATACATGTGTTCAAAAGAAATTTTTTAGTTTAACAAAATTTATCAATTCAATTGTAATATTCGTGCCGTGTTTTCTCAAATTTCAATGTTGAACAAGCAAAATCATGTATCTATCAGTTCAAATTAAATAGAAGTCTATTGATTTTTAGAAAATTCTGTTGTCATTAACAACGTTTTCAACTTACACATACCTCTGTTGAGGTGTAGCGTGGGTATTCGACTAGAATTTATATCTATGCTTGTTTTTATTTATCGCTTGGTTACTATTATGTTTTATTTTCTGGATCTATAGACTAAATAATAAAGTTAAATATCAAAAAAAAAAAAATTCTGTACAATGACAAAAAAATCAATGCTTTAGAATTTCATATCTATGATCCATTTACAAGAAAAACATTTTTTTTCTTTATAAAATTCATTAGTGCACACTTTTGTTGCTTGTTCATGAAATACATATGAACCAGTTGTAACATGTTGAGCAAGAATTGTTTCATTACGAAGTTCTTCTAAAACCTTTTGTCTTATATTAGGATCTTTTTCCATTTCAATTAAATCATCAACAGTTAATTCAGATCGATATAATAAACCACAAAGAATATTAAGGATAAATTGTTCTTCTTGACTACTAACTCGACATCGAATTTTTTCTATTCGACGTGCTATACTATTTAAAGTTGATAATCGAATATCTAAATAGAAGAAAAAAATAATAAACTCCGGAGGGTTTAAAAAAATGATGTTACTGACTAGAAAATGATTCACCACTTTCGATTTTACTTGCGGCATTTTGTAAACGCTTAAAACGTCCGCCAAAAAGTGCATAAATATTTTTCGCCATATCTTTTGATAGATTTCGTTTTTCTGTTAAATAAGTTATTGCTTCTGTTTCTGACAGATCTGTTATTTCGATAAATGATGCAGCGCGAGTAATACTACTTCGACCTGAAAATAAAAGTATATTATTATAATATTATGTTAGCTTAATATTTGTCTCAACAAAATATTTTTCAAACAACTATTTCCATTCAATTGGTTAGGATGAGTATTGAAAAAGTCTAATTTTTCAGTCTATAGTTATTAATTTATGCGCGTTTTACTTGATTTTTATTCTATGAATGAGCATATAAGATCCCGTAGGACCTGAACGATCGATTTTCGAGCTGAGATTTTATTCATAGATAAACTATATAATCATTAGAAACATCCCACAATTTGAGTCCTTACGAACATGTCTTTGTCAAAATATTTTCATTTTAAAGAAACATCTGTTTTGAGTTGTGCTTCAAGAACAAAAACGTTTGAATGGCAAACTAATATTTCGATACGAATATGTTTGTCCTAGTTTAAACTTTGAAGTTTTCTCATAGTAGGGAAATCAAGTAGAACGTCCATAACTTCACGAGTAAAAACCGAAATACCAGACTTTTTCATTATTCATCATGATTGATCGAATGAGAGTAGTCTTATAAACGAACAATTATCGAACAGTTAGGAACGTTCGATTTTAAATTACATACCGTCCATTTGTTCTGGTGCTTCTCCAACTGATCCAACAAATATTGTGACCCAAGTTGAATCATCAATAGCTGTTTTTGCTACATCTTGTAATATTTCAAGCATTTTTTTATCTTTCTTTGCAAGTGAATCACAATTATCAAAGATTAATATTGGTACACAACCATATCTTTTTTTAAAATCAATTGCGTATTTTTCAAATGTAGCTAATACACGTTCCCAACTTTCTTGTTTACCTATAAAAATAAATAATTCAATAGAAAAACAAATAAAACAACAAAAAAAATTTAACTCAAGTTTTACCATCATCAGGTGGTGAACCAAACATTTTTGATTCAATCCATGCTGATAAAAGAATATGTTCTTTGAAATTAAAATTTATTGAACGTGCAAAAGCACTACCAAATCTTTCAACATTATATGGAACTAGAAATAATGATAAAACAAATTCTTTTTTTTTTATTAATAAAATAATAACGAACTATCAACATAGATAACACCTCGACCAGCTTGTCTTGCTGCTTGACGAATTAATGTTGTTTTTCTATAGTAGAAAAATAAAAATTTCTTCGATAATTATTTATTGAATCTTACCCAGTTCCATGATCACCAACTACAATATAATATGATGAAACAAGTTTATTTGCAACAGGTTTAATAATTGATGAAAGTTCATCTAATATTTCTTTTCGTTCGAATAATTGTTCTTCTCTAAATTTAAAATTTGGACATGAACCATTACGAAATGTTTGTTTAATTTCATAATCATTTTTTATTTGCTCAACAATGACATAACTAACACCAGCAAGAATCTAATATAAAGAAGTGTCTTACAAGAAAAAAACAAAATACAAATAAATACGTACAAAAATAGCAAGTGAATTAATACCAGACGGAAAATATTTTTTTACTATTTTCTCAATAAATGATAATCGTTCCCATTCAGCTTTTTCATGTGCTTTCCGAAAGTCTTTTGTTTCTTTAAGTAGTTTAGCATCATTTTTTTCTTTATCTTCATTATTTTTTTCATTTGATTTTTCATGTTTATCAATTTGATATGTCAAAGAACGACGAACAAATTTTTCGATTGTCTATAAAATTCAAACTAAAAATATTAGATTCAATTATTGAACAAATTGAAGGATGAATTACTTGAGGACGTAGATAAACAATCGATTTCAAGTTTAAGAATACATGCCGCAAATACATGAAAACAAATAATCTTAAAATTGAAAGAAAACTTTTTTTTTTCTCGAAACGAATATTTTTATTCAAGTATAAAATTGATTGATTTTATATTATTATCCAACAGATTTTGTTTATTTTAACAGAATAAAGGAATAGCAATGACATCTTTTCATATGACGATGAGTTGAGTTTAAATTATTGAATGATATTCATTGGATGATTTCGATAGTAAAAACACTGATGTTCGTGTTCACATCATTTTATCAGCAAGTCAATTAAAAAATTTTTTCGTAGAAAAATTAGGCATAGTTAACAACATTGTTGTGTCATATTTTCGTTTTGATCATTTTTATCTGCTCTATAAAGGCCGTTTCATTCACTAGCGCTATCCCTATAATACCATCTACTAGAATGAATTGCCAGAGAGCGTCATCTATTTTTTCTTTTTTTTAGGAATGACCAGATTGATATTTTTTTGCACAAATACTATTAATTAATCTGTAGTTGAAGTTGAAAATAGATTAACCTTGATTGAAGGATCGGTTATAGAGAAAAAACTACATAGTGTATTTAGATATAGTCACTAAAAGCTAAGATATTCGATATATTTCAGTCGGTGGTTAGTATAGATAAGAATTTTTTTGATGAAGGTTGTTTGTTTCACGTATCTTGAACTCTTTAATAACATATTTTTCTTTTCTTTTTTTTTGTAAAAGAAAAATAAATGTCATCTGCAATTGATGAGAATATTCATGAACCATTCATTCATCAAACTATTAAGCTTTCATTATCTGCAGTCGAACATGGAAATGAACCATTCGGTGCTTGTCTTGTATCAAGAGATGGACAAGTATTGTTGACTGCTGAAAATACAACTTGTACACCTCATCATGATATCACTCGTCATGCTGAATTGAATCTAATTAGTATGGCTTCGCAAAAATTTAGTCGAGATATTCTTGAACAATGTACATTATATACTAGTTGTGAACCATGTTTAATGTGTGCAGGTGCTCTGTTGTGGAGTGGTATTCGACACTTGGTCTATGGTCTTTCATCGGAAACATTAGGAGTAAGTATAGGATATCCCAAAAGTCCTAGATGAAAGTAAATTTGAATGGCTCCACTATTTATCAAACTTAATCAAATTAATTTTTTTCAAATGATAGGTACTACTATGAAGCATTTTTTTTCATACGGACAAACTTCATAAATACTGATCACATTTATTAGTTTCGAATGAAATACAAAAAGCAATTATTTTTTGATATTCAAAAAACTCGCTACGTAGTGTTTCTGTATATTTATTTTAAGTCAGTACAAATGTACAGAAACACTACGTAGGGATCTTTTGCGAAATTGAAAACGACTACTTTTTGTATTTCATTCGAGACCAATAAGTTCCAACAGTATTTATGAAGTTTGTCCGTGTTAAAAAAAACCTTACAGTGCTACCTATAATTCGAAAAAAAATTTAGTTGATTAAGTTTAAGTATGATCACAATAAGAGATTTTAAGAAAAATTGTTTTGTCTATTGTACTATTATAGAAGTAAGTTATATTATCAAATCATGTTTTATTAGAAAATTAAGACGAAGATGCCATTTATCTTTATAAATATCATATAATGAAGAGAAAAAAAAACATCGATGACTATGTCTCAAATAAGAAAATGTTAAACTTATGAATATTGTCTTTTTTAGAAATATGCAGGTCATGATGGCCTCTTATCTTGTCGACAATTTTTACCAGCACCAGAATTCATTGTTATTGGTCCTATTCTTGAAGACGAAGCTGTCAAAATTCATCAAACATTTTGGTCTCAATTACATTAATATTATAATCTGTAATAATTCATCTTTAGGTTAAATTTAAATGGATTAGTTGTTACATAAAAAGAATAAATAATATTATGCTATAAACCTAATAAATACTTCTATCTAGTTTTTTTTTCTCAGATTTTTGGTTTTCTTTATCGATATCAGACAATATTTTGCCTGATACTGGAGATTTATGCGTGACCTTTACTATAGATCGACAAGGATATTTCCTTTTGTTGCTGTCTTATTTCTACTATAAACCTTTAATAATATACTATAAAGGAAAAATATATCTGATTTCATCTAAGTTAGATGAAATATAAAGAGTAGTTACAATAGTAATAGTTGAAAAAAAATATTTTGCTGTCATTTTATAAGTTAGACATGTTTATCAACAAGACAAAAAATTAAAAAAAAAACAGATCATAGAAATAATCTAATTATATCATTATATTCACCAATTATTATATGTCGTTAATTTATATTCATCACACGAAACTGATAATGACTTCACCTGTCGATGTTCGTCGTTTTTGGAAACATTCTAAAACTAATTCCTATTCAACTCAGTTATTACTCTACAGATGTACTTTTAATGTTAAACTTGGGCATTTATTTGATATTAGCATGCTACTGATACATTATCTAAATAAAATATCTTTCATTCATTTAATTTAACATTAGTATCTAATTATTATCTGTTGTCGTGTACAAAGGAATAAATAAGATGCAAGCATTTATTAGAGATGAGTGAATGGTAAATTTTTGAAACGATTGAGGTTTTAGCAAGATATGGTCAATAAATTTTCTTCTCATTAATCGGTTTGTTTCACATCCAAATCAAATTTAATCTGTCGAGCTCTTACTATCGACGACCTATGAATATTATACTTCGAAAAAATCGTATTTTACAGAGAGATGTACTTAAAAAAGAAGATTTACCGAGAGTCGAAAAAAATAACGATAATGAACAGTTTATTTTGTAGAGCTTAAAGCGTGCTATGCTATCATGTCTTTCCGTTTTCCTTTTTCTCTTTTCATGTCTATTCATCCGAAATGCTATATGACGAACACTTTTCAATTTCGTGTAGAGCGAAATGAGTTTTCCATTTTCTTCGTCTATACACCAGTTGAAGAAAAACAAAACTGATTTTTTCAGAAAAGTAAATAAAACGTTGTCTGTGACGAGGAAATCTTTCCAGGTGTTAAAAAGCTTCTAAGCTAGAATTTTTTTCACAAACGGGCGATGTATAGATTAGAAAGAGCCTAGGAGGATATAGTCATAATTTGCGATTTGGCGAAGATACCGACATTTCAGTATAATTTTTCTGCAGAACACACTTTTGCGATAGAATTAAAGCTTCGAATTTCGATGTGAAACTTTGTCCACACGAGGGCTTCACTCCGACAAGTCTGCCTATAAAGTTCAAGAATATTCGGACGAATTATTCTCAATAAACCAGTATGTTAGTGTAAAGACGTTTTAATTAAAGGACGTGGCGGAAGATAAATGTGAGTGTTTTCCTCTTCACAATGACATTCACATCATACCCACATTCGCAGGGTATATTTTTGGGTAGCCTATTATCATTATGTCATAGAATCATGGCTGAGTACTCTGCTAAGAATTATCTCCATGCATAGTACTTACCAGGAATTCACACAAGCGTCTGTCCAATTTCTATAGCATTGCATGAAAAACTTTCCAACAAGTTAGTAGATTGAACATTTAGAAGCATTTTTCAGTCAAATGCTATAAATCTATAAAGTGCTCTAACGTACTGAAACATCTATAAAGGTTTATATAACTGCTCGAGAAAACAAGTAGCTATTCATGTAGTATAATCTTCAACTATTTCAACACCATATTCGTATTCAACTGATGCATTCAGTTCATTTCCTATGAGAAATACTTTTCGAAATAAGCTAAGCTTCAAAATTATTCATAGTAAGTGTTTGAACGCCCTTTATGAGTAGTTCCTTGACCATTTTTATTTGCTCTATTTTATTCGTATCATTAACTATAGCACTATCCCTATCAACCCGACTACCACAATACATAAGTAGAGCGCGTCATCTATGCATTTTCTGTTAAATGGACAGTTTAATATTTTATGTACAAATATTATTAATGTCTAGCTAAAGCTGAAAATATATTAATCGTGATCGATGAACCAGTTATAAAAACATCCACATGATGTATTTAGATATAATCACTAAAAACTAAGTCTATTAAATACATCAGTGGTTAGGTAGTTAGCATAGATAAGGATTCACTTGATGAAGGTTATTTATTTCACGTATCTCGGACCCTTTCGATAACATATTTTTCTTTTCTTTTTTTTTTTTTGTAAAAGGAAAATAAATGTCGTCTTCAATTGATGAGCATATTCATGAATCATTCATTCGTCAAGCTATTGAGCTTTCACTGTCTGCAGTCAAGCACGGAAATGAACCATTCGGTGCTTGTCTTATATCAAAAGATGGACAAGTATTGTTGACTGCTGAAAATACAACTTGTACACCTCATCATGATGTCACTCGTCATGCTGAATTGAATCTAATTAGTATGGCTTCGCAAAAATTTAGTCGAGATATTCTTGAACAATGTACATTATATACTAGTTGTGAACCATGTTTAATGTGTACAAGTGCTCTGTTTTGGAGTGGCATTCGACACTTGGTCTATGGTCTTTCATCGGAAACATTAGGAGTAAGTATACAATTAAAAAGTAAGAATTCAAAGTTCGAAAAATTATCATCAAAACGATAGGTTTTAAGAAAATTAGTATTGTCTATTGTACCGTTATAAAAGTAAGTTATATTATTAAATCATGTTTTATTAGAAAATTAAGACGAAGATGCCATTTATCTTTATAAATATCATATAATGAAGAAAAAAAAAAACATCGATGACTATGTCTCAAATAAGAAAATGTTAAACTTATGAATATTGTCTTTTTTAGAAATATGCAGGTCATGATGGCCTCTTATCTTGTCGACAATTTTTACCAGCACCAGAATTCANTATAGCTAGTGTCGGGATCTTGGCAGTCATGTTGTTTTTCACTTCCTGGTAAATCGAAAGTACTCGAGTCGGTAAGAGACATTACGGACGAAAACCTGATTGTTCGATGGATAACAAACGATTAGTTTCAGGCCAATGCCTGATTCTTAGTAAAAGTACTTTTTCGAATAGTTTTGAATGTGTCGCTAACAATGAGATTGGATGAGTTTGCTCACACTTTGAAATACCTGTTTTCAATTTATTAAGTGTTATGATTTTTGCTATTTTCCAATCTTCGGGGATATCGGCATTCCTCAAGCCAAATATTAAAACAGTTGGCTAAATACTCAATATAATTCGTAGGAAGTTTTTTTATTATAAAATTTGACACCAAGTCAAATTTTGTCGATTTCTTAGGCTTTAGAGTTCTACTTATTCGTGTAATTTCAAAAACACTAGTTTTTTCTATTCGATCTTTCGAATTTCTTAGTTTGTTCAAGAACTCTTTATATTCAAAGTCTATCTGAATATCGTGCTCATTTGAGCTGTCCAACGTCGTTTCTTTGAACTGTTTACTATAATACTTATATAATTCATTTGTAATTTATTGTTTTGTTAAGAAAATGTTAGTGCTGTCGATTAACCCGTTAAAAGGTAGTGCACGCGACTTATAAATGCGGGATAAATGAATCCAAAATACTTTCTTCATATTTTCGTGAGATCTTTGAATATTGGAAAGAATATCTTGCTATTGAGCATTTTTGTATTTGTCAATAACGATTTTTGATTCTCTCGTTAATACTCGCAATAAAACTCTAATTTCTTCACTAACAATTCCCTTGTGTTTTAAATGATAATATCTATTTCTAACTTTACGTATTTCTTTTAATTTTTTGATGATGTATGTTGGTAATAATGGTTTATATTTATCTCTCTCTTTCCAATGAGTCACTCTTTTTTTGACAGCTGCGATGAAACGAATGTATTGTCTATACCATTCATCTACATCATTTATTTTTTGTTGTTCTGTTCAGAATGATTGAAGTAGCGCTGGTACTGCTTTGAATGCCTTCCAGTTTGTATGAGGAAAATAACTGTTCGTGCCGAACGAAATATTCTCACACGTTAGTAAGATCGGTCAATGATCACTAGTGCCAAATTATAACGTTTCATTCGAAATATTATTGTTATTTGCGAAAGATAAATCTATGTGACGTAGAGAACGTTTTGATGTGTGTGTAGTCGTTGGTATGTAATTAAGATTATTCTCTTCAATTCATTCTTTCAAGCCTAGGTCTCTTCTATCTGTTACTGGACAATTCCATTATTTGACTGTTGCATTGAAATCGTCTGATAACATGGTACCTTCTACTGCATATCCGAGAATATCATCTAGGTCACATTGTTGACTAGCAGGCCAATAAATATCAATTATACGTACTGGTTCTGAGAGACCTGTTATATCAATAACAACTATGCTCTATATGTTAACTTCAACACGTGTCGCTTTCAAATGCTTTCCTACTGCTATACATACTCCTCCAGTTTTGTTGGTGCCTTTTTGATAGAATGTATTAAAATGTGGTATTCGGGTTGTGTTTCATAATTCTTCTACTTTTGTAAAAATACAAATAGAAGCTTGTGTTTTATACACTAAATCTATAACTTCAACTGCTCGTGTTCCCCAACCTTGAACGTTATAACAAAGAATTTTCATATATTCTTTTTGGCTTTTGAGAAGGAATCTCTTGATAATTTTCCCATCGATGTAAAACTGCGTTTAGAGTATTACCCGTATACCATTTCTCTAAGAGAGATAATACTAATTTCTGGTCTTTTGTTGAAAAATCCCAAGAACTTAGACGGCGTTTTGCTTCTTCTCTAAGGCTTAATAATGATGATTTTGCTATAAGATGGCGAAAAAACACTTTTGCATGAACATGAATATTAAGAGTCAACATTCTACTTAACCAATTGTGCCGAGCATGAGTTCAATGAATTTCTCATTGCTGATGATGAATCGATTGTCGTTACAAGTTCGGAAATGCGATTAGTCAAAGATCGAGAGTGTGCAATTTGATGATTAAATTGGAATCCATCATTTAATCTTGTAGATGTTTCATGAAAACGATTGAAGCACTCTTGCAGAAGAGGCATCAACGATGATCTTTCGGCTTTTCCAGAAGTTAACGATACCGGAATAAAATGTTGCATAAAATCTTTTACAATACTAATGGTATCGACTAAGACTGCCTGATGTAGTGGGATATCTAAAACAACTGTGTTCAATTCGATTGCTTGCTGATCAACTATTTTTTCTATTCGTCTGTTGCTTTCAATGAGTTCTGTCAATTTATCATTGATATTTCCTGTTATATTTCCTGAATCAGATGTGCTTAAGATATTTGTTTCACTGGTTATACGTAGTTGTTTAGTACCCCATTTGAAATTCAACTGATTATTTCCACCTTCTAGCGACGAAAAATCTTGTTCGTGTAATTCAAAGGACGTATTTTTTTCTTTTGGTGCTAATCAATGAATTATACCTTTCTTGATCGTGTCTTCAACATATTTTTTTAATCGATGTTTATAGTTTTGTATTACTTGACATCGACTATCAAGTGAGTGATGTTTACCATCACATTGAGCACACTTTGGTTCATATTGACATTTATGTGGAGTATTCACATTAAGATTTTCAAGACAGACTCGACATTTACTTATTGAATTGCACTTGCTTTTTGAATTACCAATGCACCAACATTTCGTACAATAAGTTAAACGATTACCAGGATAAAATTTAGTAATTGATAACCATGAATTATCTATTGCAATAGGACCCAATTGCAGTACTGCATTGTATTCGCTATAATCTTTTACATCGAATTGATAATCATCTGTTTTTCTTTGGTACGCGTAATGAATGCGTTTGATTCTATCTGCCGATGCAATTGTGCGTTGTATTTCTTTAACAACAAGATCTTCTATTAAATCTCTGGAAACATATCGAACGACGAGAGCAAATGAATCAGATGTATATTTTGGTTGAACGACAACTATACCGATCCCATTTGTTTGAGTTGGCCATTTGTCGGTACCCACGAGTGTAGCATAATCAACCTTGTTATTTACTCCTAACTTTAGCTTTTTCCCAAACCATTCAACTAGTGTAAATCGATTGATCAATACACCATTTGATTGTAGTTCCTTAAATAGTAGGTGTCATCCTCGTTGGTGAACAAATTTACAGAAACTGCATTCAAGTAAAGATTAATTTGCCCATGTAATCGGTTTATGCTAATTTTTTAAATTAAGGTAAAATATATCAGTAAAATGATGTTTGATAAAGTATTACTATATCCCGATGCATTTCATGTAATGAAGAATCACATGATGGTCGTATGGGATATATTAGAATACTCTGGTATTGGCATGACATTAGGAAAATTGTATAAAGGAGCGAGTTTCAGATCAATTATGAGTTGTTTTCATTTCGATAAATCCTTACGTGCAATGAAATTATTGCATTCCACTTTGGCAACATTATTAATTCATCAATTTTTGAATATGATTCCTAATGAAATTTTGAAAGACCTTGAAACTGTATTAAAATCCATACCACATGATGTTGCTAGCAGTGCATGCAAAAGTAGAGTGGTTCGTAATATTTTTTATTTTCTTTTGTCGTCGTTATTCTGCATTTTCTATGTGTTGGAAGGTTTGAAAAAGTTCAACATACTGTACAATAACATTAACTCATTGTGATGTTTAACAAATGGATCGATGAAAAAAGAGATCAAAACAAAAAATTTATATTTTTGCATTTCGTTTTCAATGATTTAATAGGTTCATTGATTCATATGTATCTAGATATTCGATCGTGTGATTTTAAGACTTGTAATGCAGCATTAAGTCTTATGGCACCGTTGTTCTTCTTAATAAATTATCTTAAGTATGGTACGTGTTGCTTTCTCATGTACAATGAGGATGTGGATGTCGGTCTTGCTATTTTCTACACCCACAAGACACACTCATTACATTTTCATTTTCGTCAAGGTAATCAGAAAAAAATTACGAAGTACTGCAGATCATGGCCCAAAAAGTGCATTTTATTAGTGAAATATCATTATGTAGATGCTAACAGTCCTTTATTGTGTAAAGTTCAGGATTGTTTTTGATAGGTCCTGTTTTGAAAGTGGCACTTGTTTGTTCGTGCTGGAACTAAGTCATTTACAATTTTATATATTCACCTTTTCTTTAACACTGTATTCGAATAGCGCGAGAAAGATTTTTTGATAGCATTTCGTACAACGACCATGCATGCTTTGCACAATAGGTATAAAGTTGTCAATCTTCGTTCTCACTCTGACTCTCACACATTTCATGATGCGAATGATAATAGATAATAAAAAGAAAAAAGTGACTTATACAATATAAGTTCCAATTTCATGCAATAAACGTTCAAGTGTTCCTTCATCGTTTCGAAACTCGTCGGCTCATTCGTTGATTAAGTTGCTGGTGTGTGTCTTAAATATTATTATCAAGTTGTTAGTGATATTTTGGATCAACATGATCAATGGTGGATACTGGAAATGGGTACTAGGACTAATGGTGAAACCTGGACCGGTGAGAAGACCAACTCTGAAACTGAAACGGGTATGGGGACAATCAGTGAAGTTGAAATCAGTAGAGGAATGGATTCTGAAGCTGCAGCATGCGTTCAGAACGAGACCGGGACTCGTACGTATCCTCGAGCTGATACAGAAATCAAAATCTTTCATGGAGCCGGTCGCAAAACTCATATCATGATCTCGGATAGGATCAGAAAATGACTTTGCTTGCTTATCTCTGAAACTACGTTTGAGTTGGTTGCGAACGAGATTAGTCTTTCAAGCTACGTACTATACATCGTTAAATCTTGGTAATCATACGATCATGTACGACCATGGGAAAGAATGCAAATGAATATGCGGTATAGCGCACATTTTTTCCAACCATGCGATTGACTCTTCAATGTTATCTATTAAGCTTATTCAAATTGGCAAGAGAGAACAAGCAAAATGACGGTAGAGTATCTACCTTACAAACGCATTATATCGTTAAATAGTCATGCGCCAATAATTCACCTTGAAGCACGTATGCGTTAAGGCCAAATTTATTTGGCAAGGCACATATATATAAGTAATATAATGCTTATCTCTCACTCGTAGATAAGTTTCGATTCATTACAGCAGCATTGGCACCGCTACTACAAAATATTTAGTATCAATAAAATAAGCTAAGGTATGTTTTTATGATAGTGCAAGCGCTTCACAAGTCCTATGTGGTCATTAGAGTCAATAGAATTTCTCTATCCATAAGGAAGACTGCTAACACTATATAGTATTATTCCCGTATGATTCAGTTAATTGTTTTCTTGCCGTGGAAGCGTAGAACTACGATCGTTCAATATCACATACTCTCAGTGTACGAAAGGATTTTATCTGGCTGAAAATTAAATGCAATGCTGTATGAAAAATAAATTTCATAATTTTCGTTCAAGGACTTCTCTTTTACTGTGCATTGACGCAAGTACTGTGCAGAATTACAGACTCACATTGAATAGTTGTGATACCCAAGATCTCGTTTTTGCATGTTTCTTAATGTTGTGACTACTGCTGAATATCTTTTAAGAACACGAGCTGAGAATGTCGAGGTGGCAGATACTCGAAAGTGAAAATATTGGTCATTTGACTATTCTCTAAGGACCCTATAGCCAATTATCGTCGATGAGTACGAATTACAACTGAAGTTTGGAATTAAAATCGTACTAAAATCAGGACTCACACTGAGGTAGAGACCCGATGCAATAACCGCATCAAGCCGGGTTCGGGACCATCAATGCAGCCATGATTCGCACTGCTACCGAAATTGGGACGGCGAATGAAACTCTGCAACGAACCAACAGAACCATGACGAGCGAGACTGAAACTTGGATTCCAACTGATGCTATTTTGGAACTCCCATTGAATCCGTGTCCAGAATCGAGAATCACTTCGGGATCGCGACCAAATCTTGATTGAAACTGATAGCACTATGGGGAGTGCAACTGTAACTGGAAGTCGAACTAATAGCGAGCTTGTGACAACAAATGAAACCCTCACACGAACCGACAGCAGCATGAAGAGACCGTTATTACTTAGACTTCTATCTTCGGAAGTACGAATGAAGTATTGTGCTTCATTCCTATTTCACTATATTTTACTCGTACTTCGGAGTTTTCAAGTTCCGCTTAGTACAATTAGAATTGTTAATAATTTAATGAAAATAATATGCAGGAGCTTCAATATGCATAGCCAACTTTCTTACAGAAGAACGTGTTTATTTGAGCTGTTTGTTATAGGGTTGTACGAGGTACCAGAAGAATATAGAATCTATTTTGTAGATTTGAAAGGCTCTATCATTCAGCCTCCATCCAATTTGTTTCGTATCAAAAAATTTGTTCGAGGACAACATTAACGTTTCCGAAACGACAGTTTAGACACAGTCAAGAGAAATTTTCGGCATCAGTCAACATAAAACGTTTGCGTTCACTTTCACTTTTTATTTAACGAGACATAAATATATTCTAGAAGAATTTCAAACTTTGGACATGCTTTTTCTAACATAGTGAATGAAATGTACAAATTAAAAAACTTTGCTCAATGTTCGATGCACTCGAAGAAATTCCTCTTTGAGTTGAAATAAAACTGTTGGAACTGACTTTATCATTCGCCACAAAAAACAGAGCAATCTCTGATTTATGCAAACAATTTGTGCCAGGATTTCTTCAATTTGTAAAACTGAAGAACACAGTCGGAAACTTTTGAGAAAATCACTCAGAAATTTCAACAAGTTGTTGTTTTAAAATAACCAGTGTGTGTTGATTTTTGTACTTACTATCTAATGTTAACTATTTTAATCTATTCTTGAGTAAAACTAGAGAAGGAATCCGCTGAAAAAACTTCTCATTTTAACGAGCAAAAGTTGGAAACACTATTGACAAGGTATTGGTACTGTCTCTTAACTCGGCCTTATCTGATGCATGTATATTGTTTAACCAAATTGTAAGGGAGTGGTAAAGAAAATACAGTTCAATGAAACATTCTACTATTCGTGGTGCTTAAGTTCTCAAAAGGACTCCACTGGGAAATGATATAGAGCTAAGAAAAAGCATAGCACCGATACCGTGCATATCAACATTTTCAATAATCAAAACATTTTTTTCGATTTACTTCAATAGCTAGTCGATTATTTGAATTATACATTTTAGAAACCAAGCTTACAATTTTAATTCCAAAGTTTCTGACAATAGTGAATCATTAATATCACAATAATTGTCAATGCAACCAATAAATAACAATTATGTCGGTACAAATAGGTAGGTGTAAGTTTGTCAGCATTTCATTCGCCAACATTACGACTAACATACTAATTGGTTATTGATAAGAAGGAAAGATTTCTAAATGCGAACTCACTTCTCCATTAAAACAGTGATCAATGAATCGGTCATAGAAAGCTTTATAATTCTGTAACTTCGACTAAATGCCTGAGCCATTCAAGCTGTACCATGAATACTATTTTAATCAAATCTTGATCTATCCTAAAGCTTTTTCGACATTCTGGTAACTGTGAGATCTATCTTTTTACAAATTTTCAGATTGAAAACACTTCACTCGTTTTTTCCAAAATACCTCAGAACAGTTCAAGAAGCCAGTAAAGTGGAGTTCATAGCTCAGTCCTAAAAGTTCATACATTGAATTCAAGTTAGAAATTTACTCCACTCGCTAGGAAGGATAAAATGATCACAGTCGCAATCAAAAAACTATTTTCCACTCGAAGATCTCACACCGTCAGCTCAGCATTAATACTACTTTCGCTTTCTATTACCGAGAACTAAATGATGTACAGTTTCTATCGTTTTATTTCAGAGGCTGGCTTGCTGCATATCTTCCTTTGGTGGCTGGACTAATCATTTGCCTACTTTTGTTTGGGGTTGCAGTCGTGATCATACTTTCTTTGATACCTGTATATCTTAAAAAGGCTGGTGACGACATCAGTTACGATTACAGCACAGGTTTGTCAACTCTTTTCTTCAGCTATAGAGTAGACTGTGCTCTGTGTTGAGTCATTATCATGAAACGTTTAGAAATAGTATGAAAGAACAGATATGGTGAAAAATTTAGTTTTCTACTAATAAATATTGTGCAGCAATCCTAATCAGAAAAGTGCACCATAAATATCCTGTGAGAAAAGATTCCATTCAAGACGATTAAAAATATTGAGCTTATTTAAAGAAACTTTAGATTGCATCAAAATCATTTCCTCATTTTGCTGTTCAGCAATACTCAAGTATTATTTAAGAAAAAGAAAAACAGGTTAATTCTGCGCAGTTTTTTCGTCCAAAATTTCACTTCGTCTGTGAAAATTTATATTCAAAGACTAAGAAAATTGTCAAATATGAGCTGTAGGTTGAATCGAACAACGTGTCCTAATCTCTTAAAAAGTGTAGTGGAAACACTGATGCTTATATAGTTCTTATGCTATTTATTTTTCATCATAATGACAAAAGATATAAACAACATTTGATGAGTTGTCTTGTGTGAACAGAATCATGTTCTGACAAGATTTCTGTGGATAAAGCATTAGAATAATAAAAATGGAAAAGTGTGATTTTTGTAGATGGAAAGACCCACCAATATAACAAAAGAAAACTGAGAGAGTAGCAGAGCTTCTTCTTACTTTACTCTTTTCATACTCACACCCTAAAAAGTATAATTTTTGTTCATTTGGCGAAAAACTCTAAGTATAGCTACGATAGAAATGTTAGAGAGTGTATCGTAAATATTTTCTTTCTATTATCATCATTCATTTCATATTGTAGAATCTGGCGACATTACACGAACCTACGTCTCAAACATAGTAATAAACAATAGCCAGAGTACGACAGTCACCAATGCTGATGCATTAGCTCGACAAGTAATCCTACTTTCATTATTTATCACGTATATCTTAACTAATTATGTAAATTGAATGAAATTCTAGTTAGAAATTGCCTATGGCTTGCCAGCAGGCTCGTTAAGAATCACTAATATTGTGATCAGAGGTATTACAACAAATGCTGGTAGTGGTCGTCGTCGTCGTCGTGAACTTTACAGAACAAAACGTGACCTGTGCGTATACATTTTGCGTGGTTCTTTTTATAGTACATTCTTGCTCAACACTTGTGTAACTCTGTTTTAGACCTAGTTGTATTCAGCTTGGATCTGTCCGCTCATTTTCGGAAATCACAATACGTATAATCTATCAGAAAAAGTGTGGTGCATCACAGTCTTGCAAAAGAAAATTTGTTGATGGGGTTCAAGCTCGTTTTAATACATATACTTCAGGTATTGAAGTGACAATCGCATTTGCTGACGGACGCTCCACTACATTCGTGTTATTCCCTTGCATCAAAACCAGTGATCTTTTATTGTTCGATATTATAAGTACTACAAGAGGTAAAAAGTTTTATTATCTATAGGTTTTGGTATGCATTAGCAGGCATATTTTCGCTTGTCAGTTTTGTGAACTTAAATTAGTAGTAAAAGTTTTCAAAAAATCGAATGTTCCACATTTTCGTTCTAGTATAACACGCAACCTTATGCTTTAATGGAAAAATTAGATCTAATATTAACAGAGTATTGAATGTTTCAACTTCTATGAATTTCTTAAGGCAAGCTATCAGAATGTGCATATATTGCAGTGTAGTGAAAATATCTTTATAGTAGGCCATGTACTACTGAAAAGATATTGATGAGACGTTCTGAGACGACATTCTCAACTTGGTGACACTGTCATAATCTACACCTGCCACACTACACTTAGTCAATTATGTATTGAAAAGTTGTTTTATTTTATATTTTTTCACTAATGAAAACTACCCGTGATAAATTATCAATTATGAACTTAGCAATATCTATGTATTTGGTGGAACACTGATGTATTTCCGTTGTTGCTCTACTAAGGTTGAATTATATTATAAAATATTCAGCAAAAAAAAGTGTTTTAGTTTTTTCTGTACCACACAGAAGATTTCGAGTTAAATAGATCGAAAAAGTTCATCAGTAGAGTGCTGCGAAAGTAGTAATCTGCATAGCACAGTTGAAAATTTCTCATTCTTCATTTTTTTGACCCTACAGCAATCAAATCAAACATCCGATTAGTAATATTTGCATCCTAATCACTATAGTAACGTTACAACAGTCTCTTTTTAGTGATGTTTCAGCTTGTATTTCCATAAGTTTTTCTTTACCTCTGAATATGCTATTGTTGAACAGAAAATTTCACAAGACTAAAAATTTTTATCAATCTTTCACATTCATTAACTGTTCATCTGATATGGAGGTTATTAACTAATTGCATATTTAGAGCATTTTCCAATTCATGTTCGCTTTTTTATCTATAACGTCTATGCGAAATATAGGTGACACTACGAGAAGCTAAAATACTAAACAATTGTTTTGTTTTGTTTTGTTTCGATAATATATGTTTATATGAAAATGGGTTAATAAAATATGTTAAGTATACTAAAATTTTGTGGAAAAAAAAACATTTTTATACTCAAATTAATGAAAAAACACCTGCAAAACTAAAGGATATACCGACTGGTACGGAATTCTCTACATGACGAGTCATTTGGCGTTTTCTGTTGCAACTCTCTCATAGGATCCTGGTTTGAGCACTTTTGAAAGAATCATCTAATCGTTTATTTGTCGCTTTGCTTAGACAAAATAAAACATTGATAATGAGACTAATCTATGGACTTCGTGGTGCTTATTCGAGAAAATGAAAGGCAGACTATAGGTCTATGTAAGCAACAGCGTGTGTTAATTAAATAGAGATTGGGACCCATCTGTTGTTGTTCTAGTGAGTTTTGAAATTTTCTGAATAATTTATAATTTTACTTTTAAGAATAATTAATATACATTCAATCTAGTCAAAGCAGCACAATTCTGTCAGTGAGTTCTCTAGCGTCGATTTTGACCTTTCCCGAAAAAACCCCTGAAGAATCTGTCATGATTCTGCTTACGAGTTGTTTTTCTCTAGAACTCTAGTACAGTATTTAAACTGCATTGACCTGTTCAAAAGACTCACTCAATCACACAAAACAAAGTAGAGATGCAATTACAGTAATGGCGTAAGAGTCCTGTCCCATTACTATTGTGCTTTTGACTATTCATTTGCATAAATTTTCGTTGTCTTGCTTTCGATCGGTGAATAGTAAACACTATAGGACTATAGATTATATGTAATAGTCATTTGATGTGAGCCACAACTTATAACAATAGAAAGATGCTCAATTTCAAAATTAGATTCGCGAGAAATTTACTTCACTTCTTAGAACATGTTCCTGAAGATACAAATTCAAATTTGTAGTTTTATTACAGATGTCTTACGAAGACATTAAGATCTTTCGCACATTTTTCCACAGAATCATCTAAAATTTGTATAGAATTACAATAGAAAATTACCTTTTTGGCAGGTTTTCTCCGCCGAAATAAAAATAATGTCCGTACCAAGCTCAAGAATTTGGATATGAGATCAACTGGTATTCTGCCTTAAGTTTCATTCTTACTTTCACCATTAGCTAGGCGCCTTCTATGAGCGTAATAGTCTCTTTTGTTTCATAATAAAATGTGTACGAAGAGTTACAGAAAAATCCTGAAAAATTCTAAAAGATACCAAAAAAAAACAAGAAACTGTTGCAGCTAACATGTTAGGAATAGGTGTGAAAGGATAGATTCATTTGACCACTTGAATTTCCAAGTTTGGAAGATGACTGCTTTATTTAATGAACGACGGAGTGCATGTGATCATTACCCATTTTAAAGAAACCATTCTCATATCTAAATGATTTCGTTATATCAACTGACAAAATTGTAATTACTTCAATGATGAACTTCATGAAATAGTGGTATGACGAATACTGCGATCTCAACATCAAATACCTCAAATTGTCTATCACGCTAATCTCGATCCAAGAGATTTCTTGAGTTTCCTTCTAATATTCATTACGATTAACATATTTGTTTCCCTTTCAGTTCCGACATGCAGCGACAATCTGAAAAATCAAGATGAAACCGATGTCGATTGTGGAGGTTCATGTGCAGCAAAAGGGAAGAAGTGTCAAAATGATCAGATGTGTAAAAGACCATCGGATTGTATCAGTGACGCCTGCGCCTCTCGTGGTCAATGTGTTGGTAGGTACCCTGTTATGCAAAGAAATCGAATATTTAATTAGACGTCACAGCTCCGACGTTTAGCAACATTGCTGAAAATTTGTATGAGAAACATGTCAACTTCGACAGTTGATATGAAGTATAGGAAAACAAGGCGCATATGATTGTTCCGTTGTGAGTTCAGTTGTAGGTCTCAGGTTCTAGATGGTAGTGTGTGGGTGTAGGTGTATTTATGTGAATCTTTTCTACAGCCTTATGAAGTAGCATCCATCATCGATACCGGAACCTACATTGTCAACAACATTAGCATATGCAACGTCGCCTACATCCACACTTAGTCCTTTTGAAATTCTAATTGGGGGTTTATGTACGCTGTCGTAAGATCGAGTACAATTTCCTCTAAATCAAGCAGTCAGAAAGAGTGTCAGGTTCAGTTGTAGTCGCTAGTTTTCGCAGAAAATTCCTAAGTGTTTTTGCTGCCTATTTGATTCGTATCTTTTTCTATGGTTATTTTCGACTATGAAGTCATTCGTGAACACTTCTAAAATACACGTGAAGATGAAAAGTTTCCTGTTCAAAGCATAGCTAGGTTACGTTTATTGCACAGCTACATTAGCAACCGCTATTGATATTGTGATGGCAATAAGACGAGTATGCAAGATATTTTCAGATTTCCTGAATCGCAATCAAATAGCTTTTGAAACTTTTTAAGGAAATTTTTGATGAAATCAGCCGATCTAAAATGTGTTCGTCAATAGGTTAGAAGCTAGTAAGCTACTTATTTAGACTATGACTACATAGGTAGAAACAAGCACTATTAACTTGTTGACTCTCATAATAGTGCCTACTATGATTGCCTGATATAGAATTGAACAGTAGCGTTCGCTGTGTTTCATTGTGCAAAAAATAAGATACACATGCGAGCGTAAAGATTCCATTTGTTCAGCTAACTTCTTGGATCCTGAAAGAAACGTTTAGCAAACGTTCTTTTGTTACTAGATCATTCTCTTTACAAACTTGCTTTGATCCATGCACGTAAAAGCGACTTATTGTCATGAGAAGTAACTATTCATTTCAAAATAATGCAACTTTGGAAGCAATTTGTCAGCTCAAAGTTGGTTAGGGTTGAAAACGACCACAATCTCACTACTTTTCAGGTTCGAACAACGAAACCGAAAGATAGATCTGCGGGTTAAACTCCACAATCATTTATCAGATGTACGAAACCTGTTGCTATCGTTCATTGTTCATACTAAATGCGAAGCACAGTTCGCATAGCAAATTTTTTTCTGGAAATTCTGTACGAGAAAACTTTCAATGCTTCACAACAGTTCATTTTGTTGCTCTGGTAAACATATATTAGATTTAGAACTATCGAGGAAAACTACATTAGAACATCTACGTACGTGTAGCTTTCACTATACCAATTCAGCTTTTAGTCAATTTATTTGCACTAGAATAATTATTTGCAGTTGCTTTATAATTGAGTAGTAGCCTATGTAAACTAATAGTTTATATGACTAATTATTTGATACAGTAAGGCGAATAGTTATTTGGATAGTAACCGCTTTGATTGAAATTTTATCATTAATATCAAGTAAATAACGTATCTAGGTCATGATGAAAGTTGCAACCTTCAATATTATTCTTTTTTAGAGTTGTCACTATCAACTTCAGTAGAAGCGATGAAATTCATGGAGTCAAGCGAATTAGTTGAGTCAATATAATCATACGTTTCCGCCTTTCTATCATGATAATACTTAGGACAGATACACTAAGTATGTCATACTGGTTCTGAATGACTTCAAATTAGACGCGGTCAGTTAACTTTACATGACCAGATAGTGCAGACTAACTTTGAGATAGCAACGTTTTTTTCAAAACACCTGGCAAAGATCAAGTAGCATTCAGCAATCCAAATATATAGATATTTTTTTCAAAACTTTTACAGTATGTTTTTCAGTCACAGAAGTTTACGATGAATCTCTATTTTATCAGAAAAAGTTTTCCTTGAACGAAAGAACAAACTTGAGACATTTCAACAGCTAACGCTCACATCCAATATCTCCACTTTGAAAAAATTTGATGTAACTTTATAAGAAATTGTTACTTTTGTGACATAAACTTTCCTTGACAGAGTATAATCGTATTCTGAAATAGTGAAAGACGATTTGTAGAGTTCATCCCACGTCTAGCCGTCAAAAACCATTATTATCTACTAAGTATGTATAGTGTATCAGACGTTTCTTTTGTACCAAGTGGTATGGTGGGTGTGGGTGTGCATAAACTCATTCTTAGAACAATTCTACGCACCCAGCCATCCCTACACACATCTAAAACCTACACCTCGAATATGCATAGTTTAAGAAAAAATATTTGAGTATTTTCAAACAGGAACGATTTTTCGAGAGCAAGACTTCAGTATCTTTTTATTTCTCTCTATTTGGTCGAATCAGCTGGCCCTGATATCATGTCATCACGGATGAAATCGTACCGATGAAACAGTACTTAGGTCTAATTCTACCAATGCTTCGTCATCTTTTTTTCTATTAGTGCCGTGCACTGCAATATTTACTGGGCCAACGAATTATGCGGCTGGCTCTGGAACATACTCAGTGGCAGTAGCTGATCTTAATCGGGATACGAAACCTGACATCATTGTCCCAAATGATATGGCAGGCACCATCAGCATTCTATTGAATAGGGGTGATGGTACATATAATCCTCAAGTAGTATATACAACTGGTGGCACTGCCTCACATCCTGAGGGTGTGACAGCCTCTGATCTTAATGGCGACGGCAACCTTGATATTATTGTAGCAAATTATGGTGCAAACAACATCGGTATTTTCATGGGCACAGGTGTGGGCACATATGCTCCTCAAGTGGCTGTTGCAACTGGTGCTGGGTCAGGACCGCAAGCTGTTGCAGCCTCAGATGTCAATGGTGATGGCAACGCCGATATTATTGTAGCGAATTTCGATGGAAACAAAGTTAGTGTGTTTCTGGGCACAGGCCGTGGCACATTTTCTCCTCAAGTAACCTATCCAACTGACGCTGGTTCGAGACCAAGATCTGTTGTAGTAGCTGATCTTAATAACGACAATAAAGGCGACATTATTGTTGCAAACCGCGAAGGAAGCTACGTCGCTGTTTTCTTCAATAAAGGTGATGGCACATTCTACCCTCAGGTGAAGTATTCTACTGGTGCTGGATCGTGGCCAAGGTCTGTGGTAGTAGCCGACGTGAATGGTGATGGCACACTCGATGTTATTGTTGCAAATAGTCGTACAAATAACGTCGGTATTTTCCTCAATAAAGGTGATGGTACACTAGCTACTCAGACGACACTTCCAACTGATCCATTACCCAGAGCTGTTACAGTCGCAGATATAAATGATGACGGAAAAATTGACATTCTCTACATAAGCAGCGCTAATGACAACTTTGGTCTTTATCGCAACACGGGGAATGGTATATTTGTTCTGCAAGGACCCTATGCAGTTGGTGCAGGCTCTTCACCATATGGGATAGCAGCAGCTGATCTTAATGGCGACGGAAAAATAGACATTGTAGTCGGAAACCACGGTACAAACAATGTTGGTGTATTCAAGACTGCTTGCAATTAATACATGAACTTAATAGTTTCAGTAGTACTTGATAACATGAAACTATGACAGTGACATTAACATAGTAGTTTACTCTATACCCAAACAATTTAATGACACAGAACGTTTTGTATTTTGATATATTCTTTTGCTTCTTTACTAACCAAGCACGAATAATATTTCTTATCATTTAGAAGTATTTTCTAATGAATCCGTAATCAAAACTGAATATTTACTATAAAGCTGAGAAAAATTTCAGTTCCTAACTTGCTCACTAGAAGTTACTTTCGTTCTATTGTTACTATCGCACAAGAATCAGTATTGATAATAACTAAGCCAAAAAGAGCATGAATGGGGTACAAGTCTACCTGGGAATTATAATAATTGTAAATTTTTCTAGAGGATCTCAGGGATTTTTTGGAAAATCATTGTCTGATTCGCTTGAGTAGGTGAATTTTCAATTTCAATTTAGTCATATAGCAACTGAATGTCCACTTTATAAACTGCAGAATTTTGAGGCGTTTTCAACCTTTCGTTAAAAAATGATGACCATTTTACTGAATTTTCAACACTTTCCTAGGTATTTACCAGAAAATGAAATTACGGAATTTTGAACTGAAAATTTGTCCATAGGATATCCTAAGTGTTTTGATCGAAAAGGATATTCCTTTCTCGAGATATTGGATTTTCAAATATCACTTGGAAATATACCTAATCAAGCGAATCAAACCGTGATGTTCCAAAAAAAATTTCTNTATGAGTCCATTTGTTCACAAACTTTCAGCGCTTTGCTGTTTCACACATTTTTTAATATATTCTCCACTATTAAAAACTGTTTAGAAAAAGTTAAATAGACAACAATAACTAACATTTTCAAAAAAAAAATTCATTTTCCTTATTCAAATATCATAAATTAATCCTATGTAAAAAAAAATCAGAATTTCAATAAATAATATTGTTTTCGAAAGTAGACAACGAAGACTATTCAATCACATAAAAATCTCAAAATCGATTTTTTTTTTCATGGAAGATGGGGTGAGCTTGAAAAAACACCTTACTTTCATTGAGTTGATCATTAAATTACATTAAAACAAACAATTTAAACAAAATAAAATATACCTCCATTTAATCAAATTGATTAAATTACCTGCAAAGTCATTTTTTAGAAGATTACCCGGTCAGACAAAACTTTTCAAAAGCGCGTTTAAACGCTACAATCGGGAACCGCGATTGTAACCCATTCACGCTCATTAAAAAAACGCACGAAAACGCGTTTATTGGCGTTTTTTGCAACTTTATGGGCGTTAAAACGGCGACAATTCCCGTTTTTGAGCGTTAAAACGCACTACTATTCTAGAACTTAAAAATAATACGTTTTAACGCTCCAAAATTGGAGTTTTCGCCGTTTTAACGCCCATAAAGTTACAAAAAACGCCAATAAACACGTTTTCGTGCGTTCTTTTAATGAGCGTTAATGGCTTACAATTGCGGTTCCCGATTGTGCGTTTAAACGCGTTTTTCAAAATTTTTTGTCTGACTGGGTTTTCACGTTTTTTGCGTTTAATTTTCACTTTCAGAGTCTGAAAACGGTGAAAAATTCAAAAAATGAGCGTTAAAACGCATTGTTTTTATGTTTAAGAAAATTATAGAAATAAAGGCACGTTTTAACACTAAAAACTGGAGCTTTTCCACCGTTTTCACGCTCTAAAAGTGAAAATAAAACGCGAAAAACGGCGTTTTGTTTTTAAGCGTGAATGGGTCACAATCGTGGTTCCCGATTGCAGCGTTTAAACGCGTTTTTGAAAAATTTTGTCTGACCGGGTAGTATCATTACATAAAAGATGTATTTTCAATTCTAAAAACCATTAACGTCTAAATTAGAACATATTTAATCTTTTAAATATTTATTTAAATGCACAAAACTATTTGTTTACATGAGATCTAAAATTATGATTTTATGAGATCTTACAAGATTCCAATTATCAGGCTCTGCAAGAATTTTGCAGTAAGAACCACAATAGTATATTATAGTCAGATAAATATTAAATATTACAGTAAGATATTTTTAAGATCATATACTATGAAAATTCCGACATCCAATTGTCAGTAAAAAATTTTCACACGAGCATAAATTAAAGTATGTTAATCAATTGTTTTAGTCATGGATATTTCGAAAACATGAGTATTATGGAAAATTCAAAGATCTGTTTACATGTGTCATTGAAATACCGAGCTTCATTTTTGTCTAAGTTTTATAATTCAAAATACTTCAGATGTCGACGACAATTTCCCATATTAGAAACATTGTATCTCGATTGGAAATTCTTCAGAATAAGAGAACCAAAAAAAATGATGAATATATTTAATCAATGTTTTTATGTTGATTGAGATTAAACTTATCTTATCTATACAATAAAAATGTTTTTTTTTTTTTCTAACTCACATAAAATGATAAGATAGTTACATTCGTCATTCTAATCAGTTGCTTGATGTTATCTGAATATCAGCGACATCTTTTTTTGTTTCGTCATCATTCTTTACTTTGATCTAATTTCTCTACGAATCGATGTGTAAGAATATGATGAAGGTGTGACATAGACTTAAAAAATAAAAACAAAAATAAACAAAGATTGATCGATCTTTTTCATATACATGATGTTTTTCAAATCATCATCAACAAAAATGTTTGATATTCGTGATGACAATACCAATAATTATTTTAATTCTCGATATAGAACACAATCGAGTTCACATCTTCTTTCACCTGATCTCGTTTGTGTTAAACCAATGTCACCACAACAAGATCGATCTCCAGGATTATCAACAACATCTTTTGCTGCATCAAATAGTCCAAAAGCAAATTCATCTTCATTTCTTAAAATTTCTTCACCAAATCATAAAACAAGCAGTTCACCATCTCCTGAAGATCGTTTTGTTATGACAATTATTAGAAGTCCATCGACTAGTTCTCAACGTATATTATCAACAGAACCTTCAGGACCAACGACAACAAATGAAGAATTTTCAAATAATAATAAATTTTTTAAGAGTAAAGTTACAGCAGCACTCAATCATATGAAATATCGTAAGTTCGAATTTGTGGTTTTTCTTATAAACTGTTTTTATCATAAAGGTTGGGTAGTTAAAATGCGACCAAATTTTCGTACAAATGATTCACCAATATGTTTACTTGGTAAAACATATAATGGAAAAGAAGGTAAAGAAAAACAAAATGATCGAAGAGCAATAATAGCCATCTTTTCAGTTACGATGCTATTCATGACTTACTTTATGCTAATATTTCACAAGAGAATTATTTCTGGGATATTTGTAAATTTTTTTGATAAAGAAAAAAAAACAACTTGAGATTTTCACAGGTTGAGGAAAAGACAGCAGAAGTAGAATTTTGTTTCGACACCATTTTGTATTAGTGTCTAATAAAGTTCATATTTTTTTTCTAAGGCTTTTTTTCCTCATAAAATTCAGTTGATGTACCTCGGAGGCTACAGTCTAAAAGAAAAAGAATTTAATTAGAAAATAATTTAAACACATTTTCTTAACCTGTAAAACATCGCTTTAGGACAAAAGAAGCGACAACTAAACAATAAAAACATTCTTTTGATTGTATCTACTAGGTGCATCAGTTAAATTTTCCGAGAAAAAACAAAACATTTGAAACATATATCGATCGATTGAATTTTTTATAATGATTTTATTCATTTAGACTTAAATCGTACTTTTTTTTGGAACAAAATTCGAGTTCTAACAAAGTTCATCCCTAAAAAATGTATAAAGATTAATATTGTTGTCATTCCTTCAAGCTGTCACCATCAATCAAAACCTTATGTTGTTTTTTTTCTTTCTTGAGATATTGAGAAAGTAATAAACAGAAATAATAATATAGCCATCTGGTTCTGATGCTAGTTTGAAGTAATATGTTTATCACTACTTAACAGTATTTCAACTGTTCGACCTAAAGTTTTCCCTCGAAATACCCTGTAGAATGTATAATCGATTGACATACATTTTTCGATTTCAAGTGTCTCGCTATGAGGTAATCTACACGTTTCACTCTTCTACATATGCATTCTTGATTTAAGTTGCAAAAATGAATGTCAATATTTTGAGAAAGAAAAATACATCTGGATGCTTCAAAAATAGCTTCCTCGTGGATTTTTGCATTAGACAAGTTTTGAATGTAAGGAAACTGAAGATCGTCTTAAAATAGTTCTTATGCCCCTCCACTCTAGATCTCGTCGAGTTGGTCTGAGATCTAATGTATTCTAATCATCGAAAAAATGTGTAGTGTATTATCAGAGTATGACTCGGTTAGATTGGAAAAAGTTTGATCAACTGGGCCCCGAAGCCAAAAATTTTCAACCCGATTGGCTCTATCATCTATCTCTGTTTTTGATTAAATTCAATTAACAATATCGCTTTTTTTTTGTCTATAGAAGCAGCATACGATGATACACCTCATTCACAATCTGAACACTCTTATGCAAATTTTATAAAGTTATTTTCACAACGAATTTATTTTTCATATCGAAAACAATTTGAACCATTAACTGGTTCACGTAATGGAGATATACTTACATCAGATGGTGGTTGGGGTTGTATGATACGTTGTGCTCAAATGTTACTTGCTCAAACATTCTTTATACATATGACAAATACAATTAATTCACATTATTCAAATATTCAAGTATCAGATAAATGTATGATGATTTTAGAATAAAAATAATTTTCGTGAACATTTTTTTTTTATTGTTTTTATTTTTCTCAAGGTCCAAAACGAAATTCAATTGATTGCATTCGAAATGGAAATCGTATAAATCGTCGTACAAAACTTTACACAGATATTATTCGATTATTTGGTGATTTTCCACATCTGAAATGTCCATTTGGAATTCATAAGTAAATATTTTGAATGTAAAATATTTAACGAAAATTTCTTTTTTTTTTTTTTCTGAAATAGATTTGTTGAACTTGGTACACCACATGGTATCCGTCCGGGTGATTTTTTTGGACCCGTGAGTGCTGCTCATTGTTTAAAAGAAGCTATTCAAGCTGCTGTTGAAGCAAAACAAATACCTGAAATACTTCGTGTTTATATTAGTCAAGATGCTATTAGTAAGATTTAAAATCACATTGCTTTTGTTTTTGTTTTATGTCTATATATTTATTTTCTATAGTCTATCGGCAAGATGTTAATGATTTATGTAGTTTACCATTATTAAGTCATAATTCACATGTAAATAAAAAACCTTCACTTTATCCATCATTAGATTCAATTACAACAGACAATAATTCTGCACGTTGGTTAACATCTGTATTAATTCTTGTACCATTAAGATTAGGTTTAAATGAACTTGATTTAATCTATGAAGATTATATAAAAGAAGCTCTTAAATTACCTCAAACAGTTGGAATTATTGGTGGTAGTCCACGTCATGCTGTTTATATAATTGGTTTTCAAGATGATAATTTTATTAATCTAGATCCACATTTTATTCAAACAACGGTTAATGTATTTGAAGATACATTTGATATATCGGTATGAAGAAAATATTTGTTTTTCTTTTCTTATTTAAGAAAAAAAAAACATTTTTCTTTTAGAGTTATTCATGTTCATCACCAAAAATATTAACTGCAAAAAAAATGGATCCAAATTGTACATTAGGATTCTATTGTCGAGATAAAGCTGATTTTGAAATGTTTTCTGCACAAGTAAATATTTTTTTTTCTTCTTCTATGAATGATTAAGATAAAGAAAATCAATACATAGAATAATAATTCAAAGAAGTTTTCATGATAATCAATTTTTTATCATCATAAAAAAAATGTAATTCCCATTAGAATATAACTTCTCTTGAGAAGATTCATGTTTATGAATGTACACAAAGGAATTTTCAACGAAGAAAGACATGATAATACAATTGATTAGATATATGTTAAAATATTTAAATTTGGACACTCTTAAAAATATTGAGTGCTGTTTTTTTTTGCCAATGAAATCAATTCATCATTATAAATTTGTAATAAACTCGAATTATTTCATGTTAATTTTAAAAAAACAATAAAGAATATCACAGAAAATATAATTGCTCTTAATGAATACATAACTATTCACAATTCAGAGAGCGGTATCAATATGTTTGAAGGATACATAATTATTATATTAGTAAAAAAATACTTTGGATAAAGAAAATTATTTATTATAAGTTCAAAATTTTTAATTATCATAGATTTGTTTTTTCTTGATGATCTTTTTACAAAGATACATAGAAATATTATTCTAATCTTCGAACTTGAAACTTACATTATTATTATCATTTGTTTTCTATTACTTAGTGGAATCGTGTATGTCATATGGCAGCCGATAATCGACGTACATGTCCAATATTTCGCATTGAACGTGGAACATTTCAAGAAAGTCATACACGTACATTAAATTGTGATTATCCATCATTAAATGACGATGAAGATGTTTTTCTTCGTGTCACGAAATTATCATCGGCAAATAGTTCACCATTATCATTAACAAAGAAAGTTACTAATAATGGAAAAAATTTACTTACTAATTCATCATTGAATAATGCTGCATATCGTGATTCATGGGATGATGTTGGTCAATCACTGCATGATAATACCAATGGCCAATCACATACTCTTTCCGATGATTATGTTTTTCTATAATGCAAAATACTGAAATTCATTTTTTTTTTGACACAAGAACGAAATCTAGTCAACATTATTGTACACTTGTTCTTGTTGCTTTTCTTTCTTTTTTTTAACGTCCAAATTAAAAAAAAAAAATTCTTTTGTCTGTGAGTGTATACTGCGTGATATATTTAATTATTTATGAAAATGATGTATAATTTGTGATTTGTATTTATAAATTTATTTTTGCTTTTAGATGATTTCAACAATAATTATTATTTTGTGAGTCTTTTTTTTGTCAAAGATAAGTTTATTGTTTTAATTATCAACAATTATTATTTAGTACTTTATTGATCAATGCAAGTGCTATTATTAATTTTAAATTGTATGTTTTTTTATTTAGTTTTTTTTTTGTCATATTTTATTGTTGATAGGAAACGCAAAGAAGTTGGTTTCATAGTTGAAAGTCCATCTATTGGTAAGAAATTAATGCATGAACAAATATAATTAATTTTTTTTTAATTATGTATTTCATAATGAAATAAAGTATAATACAAGGAAACACTTTGAAAGTTGTTTTTTTTTCACTTCGCATTTAGAGGACTATTTTACAGTTAATTTTAGTATTGTTTCTTATGAATAATGCAATTGTGTACTTGATTAAACTAGATCATGAAAGTTGTTGTTGAGATCGCGTTTCACAAGGAGTATTTATGCCTTGTTTTAAAACAATTGATAAAAGCAGAAAGAAGTAATATGAGTTCATATTTAACGAATATATTAGATTCAAACATAGTTTCTTACGATATTCAGCTAAAAATACATTGATATCTCACGCGTTATGTAATGTCGCATTTTTAGGGTGAATACCAATATCTGAAAAATCTGTCTTTTATTATTTCTCGATTGATGCGCTAGACTTGGGTGGGAACGAAATATTGGCACAATTTAATTGTTTAATCTTTTGTGTCGATTAGCTTTGATTGTTCATGAATTGGTTTGTAACGCTCTAACTTTCGATAATTCTATTGTATTTTATCATTAATACTATGATCTATGACTAATGATAATGTAGAATACAAAATTAGTTTGTTTAAATCTATTCAATTAATAACGAACCAATTGAAACTGTTTTCAATCATTAACGAGTTGATAATGCATTCATTGAGCATGAGATATCGTAGAGCTTTAAACAGACAAGTATAATTGAAATAATTATTGACGAAATATTATGCTTAAAGTATACTTTATTCATTCGTATGTTCAGTGAGAATCAACTTCAATTATTGTTGAAATACTATAAAAAGTTTCTTCATATTGCATCACTTGGAGAACAGTCTGAATTGGTTACTTCTATGATACTGAGAACTATTCTGTTGAAATTAATTAAACAAAAATTTGATTAGTATACGATCTGAAAGTGTTAAATTCTATGTAATGCTCGAACTAAAAATAGACACAATTTTTCTTTGCATATAAAATCATACTTTTGATTTTTTTTTCTTATGAGAATCCAAAATACATGAAGGAAATGTTGTATTACTAATTTGAGAGAAACGTCAAAATACACAATTTCTTAATCTGAAATATTGCGTATAATCCGAAGTATATCTAAACATTATAATTGAAAATTATGGCTTTTAGACAAATCGAGCGAAAGTCGTTTTTTTAAGTATCCTATATAATTTAATATTTTTTATAAAATTATCTCGAACTCTTTTTTTTTTTGTTCTATAAAAAGAAGAGAATCTATTTTATATGAAAGAAATTATATTCAAACTGATAGTATCAAACTTAGAGAATTATTTATTCTGAAACTAAAGATGAAGCACCAAAAGAAAAGAAAAATGGTAGATTAAATTGTTTGTTTTCTTATTTCTTTCAAAAAGAAAAGCAAACAATACGCTGAATGATTTTATTAATTAAAGTCTTCAGTTCATCTTGCACATTTATTTGCACTACTTGTAAGTAACGAACGTATAGCCACAGTAGATTACCGGTCGAAGAATAACAATCGATATGTTGCGGTAAGAAAATCGACAAAATATTTTCTTTAATCGTTGTGTTTTTTTTTTAAATATTTTTCTTTTAAAAAGTATTCTGTGCCTGGCAATATAATTATTGAGTTCGAGTTTACAGGATGCTAAATGAATACTTTACCAATACTTTGATTGAATGTTGCTTGAAGCTATGGTTTTTTTTTAGTTTGAATACAATTATTATCAATATACGAGATACTAATTATTGTCGTTTCTTTTTTATTTATAGAAATAAGTATGAGTTTTTATGGTTTTGTAATTTCAAAAAAAAAAAAAAAAAAAAGAAGAAAATGATGATTTTTAAGAAGCAGAAATTGAACTCATCAGAAGCCTTTCTTTTCTCATTGGTTAATTTTAGGTGATAAAATACGTGAATTTCTTACAAGTCTTCAATATTTTCGGATATTTATTGGTCTTTGGAATATTTTAATCATATTTGCTATGTTTACGTAAGTATATATAATTCTCATTAATCTTTTTATGTCATTTATTTTTGTTTACTATCTTCAAGTATATTTGGCTATTGAATTATTCTATCACAAATGATTGATGAAACAATGTTAATGTTAATGTTCTTGTTTTTGTTTTTATCCTCTTGATAGGTTTATTTTTTGGTTCAGAGAACAAAATAACAGTTCTATTAATACCTCTGTGACATTTATTCTGTTCACATAATTGCCACACTATGATCTTCTTGTCTGTTATTCTATAAAATTAGTTTCTTTTTTAACATCTAATTGCTACTTGTCTCCCGTCGATATAGGTTTCTTCTTTTGATAATCATTTCTTCTTTTTTTTTTTTTCTTCTGTCACATATGGTTCATTCAATATAACACATAACTGGAAGTGTTCTTTTTTTTTCATCATTTCTTTCCTTGCACCACATCCACAATGTACAACAAGAAACTATTCGTTCTTCTTTTCGTTTTTTTTTATGGATGTATGTGCGTCTTATACACATCTTCTCTTTCTTCTTTTTTTTTTTCGCTCGTTTTCTTATAATTATACGACCTCCAAACATCACCGTTACCATTTGCAACATGCATGAGTAATATTAATGGTAGTAAACACATGCCTGCAAAGATGATTAATATATCTATATGTATACATTCCTACAAGAAAAATAATCTCATTTGTTATGTTGTTTAATTTTAGATCGATTATTTCAGATTGACTATCGAATGTGTTTCGATGTCACCGCAAGCATCATGCCAGAAAATGGTGACAAAATCGTCAGATGTCGAAGCACGAACAAGACCAAAACCTCATCATCGTCGTGATCAAAAATTATGTACAACAGAACGTCTCCCAGCATTATTTACATCGGCTCTTTTATTTATCACTTCATTCACTTATTGGTTATGTATTTTACCAGAGATTATAAATCTTTTGCCATCATATTTACCAATTCTTATTTTACATTGTATTTTATTTGTTCTTGTTGCTGCAAATTTCCTTCTTGCAACATTTATGGACCCAGTAAGTTGTTTTTGTTTTTATAAAAAAAAATGTCAAAAGAAATTTTTTTTTTTCTTTCTATTTATTAGGGCATCTATGAACAATCATTGAAAAAAGAACATACAAATATAAGTTTTTATGTTCGTCCATTAAAACGAAAAGGAATTTTTGATACAGATGATGATGATGATGATACATATGAACCTCCAGCACGTATTGTTCATATAAAGCATGGTAAAAATTTATATTTCTTTTGAATATTAATATTTAAAATTCTATTTTAGGATTAATTCATATGAAATATTGTCGAACATGTAAATTTTTTCGACCACCACGATGTTCACATTGTTCCACTTGTGAACGATGTATTGATGTAAGATTTAATTTCGAGTTGTTCGAAAAACACCAAAAAGAAAACAGCCTATCGAAGAATGTTTTTTTTTTTTCTTCTTTTATGAGACTAGTTTTTTTTATTGCAATGAAATATAAGACTGTTTGTGAATTTTATCAGAATAACACATAGAAAAAAAAACAGTTTAAAGTATGTACTTGAAAAACAAAAAATGTCATGTCTTGAGCTTTTTTTTTCAAAAGTTTGAAATAGAAATCAAAGAAAGATTAGTTTAAAAAACATCGTCAACTATTCGACGATATATTTTAGTACTGATGAAACTGATATGAAATTAAAAAAGACTTGAAACAAAAAGTTTTATACATCGAGAGCGAACGTTAGCACTGTTATTTATAAGACCTCTGATTGAATTTATTTCTTTTTTTACTGGGAAATTTATCGATTACGAAAGAACCATTCGAACGAATATGTCCCGTTTGAATCTATATTAGGCCTACAAAAGAAGTCTCAGTAAGACGAGAAGAAGCAGCCTAAAACGGTTAGTTCCTATGAACCTTTGAAACCGAGTTACGAACGTTTTACTAGAGCTGCTAGCTCTAGAGCACAATACATTGAAAATGACACTATATTTGATAAGTTTTAAGTAGTAGAGCCCTGTGCGAAATCAACCAAATCTTTTGTCGAAAATCCAGCTTTTAACAGATGAACTTTTCTGAATAGTAGATTTTGTTCTTTGATATTCGCCATACAAGCTGATGCATTTTAGACGTTCCAACAATGTCGTTGTTAAAGCTAAATATTCGACAAAACGTTTAGTTGGCTTCGTACAGAGCTTTAATTGACAGCCTTGTGTTTTAATGAAGTTTCGACTAGGCTTTAACTATATACCGAAGAATCGAAAAAAAACAGAATTTCCACGTCAAACTTTTCCCATAAATAGTTCGAATGATCCGTAAAATGCCCCGAAAAATTTCAGCTGAAAGGAACGTTCTTGTGTTAAGATATCGCATTTCAAAAAATAATCGTTTTGCCATATGTATGACACAAAAATCCATTTTACTTGGAAATTCAATATCTCGACAAAAAAAAACATTCTTTGCAGGTGCAACTTTCAGGATATTCTATGGATCATTATATCTATCTATGTCGAAACTCTGCTTTTTGATTTTTCGGTATATACCTAAATTTGAGTCGAGAATTCAGTAAAAGGATCATCACTCGACTTCAAAGATCGACAAGGACAAACCTTTTTTAGACTTTTTCTAGTCTCATCAAGAGATGTTTGTAAGGCTAATATAAGTTCAAACAATGGATATTAGTTTTAATGGTTCACTCGTCATTTTATCAAGCTGTTATTTCTATTTCGAGCATAATCGATTTAATCACACCTCAATCTACAATCTGCATCACTTCAAATTCATCCTAAGGATCTACTTATAATCTAAATATAAAATCTCACAAGATAAATATGTAATACTTACAAAAAATTGTCCAAATACTCTATTTGAATATCTCCTAGGAAATTGTTTGCCTTTATTGTAATCCGATTTATATTCTAGACATTCGATCATCATTGTCCTTGGATAAATAATTGTGTTGGTATGTACACAAAATTAAAAAAAAAAAAACGAAGAAAAGTAATTTATTATTTGTTTTATCTTAAAATAGGTCGTCGTAATTATCGTTATTTTTTTCAATTTTTATTTTTACTCTGTATTCATATGACATTTATATTTATATTTTGTTTATATTACGTTCTACATGAACGTCATCATCAAATAATAACACCAAATATTCTTTCGGATTCATATGATTTATTAGTTCCAACTGATGATAATGAACTATTAACATCAACTGATTTAACAAAAACAAAATTTATTGGTTTTTCTGATTATCGATTTATAATTTGTATTATTTTACTTGTACTAGTTGGTCTTTTTTCAATACCAGTTTTTGGTTTAACTGGTTTTCATATATTTCTTATTGGAAAAGGTCGTACAACAAATGAACAAGTAACAGAAAAATTTCATGATCAACATGATGCATTTAGTAAAGGTCTTGTGAAAAATATTGTTTATTTTTGTTGTCAATCATTATATCCACAATTAAAAGCACCAAAAATAAAACGTTATAATGTTGAATTATTTGAAAAAATGGCATATGAAAATTATCGTTTATCAAATGGAAAGAAAAAATCAACAAAAAAAAATGAAACAAAAACAACTTATGATAAAATAAAAGAAAATGATAAAAAACAACAACCAAGACGTAAAAAGAAAAAAATTAATCATAATGATAATAGAGATAAAAATACAATACCTAATATTCATGTTAATCCACTCGATGAAAAAAGTATATTTTTATTATTAATCATACAAATTTATGTTTTTTATTTATTTTTTTTAGCTTCTAAACCTAGAACAAAAACTAATAATAAACCAATTAAAATTCCTGTACAACAAGTAAGTTAAATATATATGTATATATAATCACTCATAATCTTAATTACTGTTTTTTTGCATTTCTCAATAAGAAAAAAATAAAACAAAACATTTCGTAATATGACAATAAGTCACAGTTAGCAGCACTAAAGTCTTACTAAAAAATGAATGTATATAACTTTTCGAAACCAGATCCGGACCGGCACTTTTTTTTTATATCCGAGCCCGAGTGAGTTCCGACCATCTTATACTCGAACCCGTATAGCTGTACTCGGTAATGGTTCAGAGCTAATAGACATCTAATACATACTTTCACAGTGACAGTATGGTTTTAAAACTTTTATTTTATATTCAAAAATATACTATTTAGTTTCTTCCATATCCTTGCCATATACTAGTTTAATTCGTCAAATGATTCATGATTATCTATAGATAAGTTTTAATAAAACAAGATTGCTTTCAACTTTTATGACCTGTTCTCAAGTACAATAAAATTGTTTAGTCATGATCGAACTGGTTTTTACTCCTGTGTTGTTATATAAATTAGCAGTTTGAAAAAGTAAAAATATTTTAAAACGTCGAGATCTTATTAATTGTCGGATATGGGATCATATTCTGATCCGAGTCAACATTTCTTTTATGTGTGACACAAGAATCCATATTCATGATCGGACATCTGACCAGTTTGCAGGACACTAGTCACCACTAAATGATTCTATTCAGATGAAGTATTATTTTTATCAATATTGAAATCGCATAGTAGAGTGCCAAAAATGCACTCTGAAAAGATTTTTCACGACTGATATCGATGAATTTGTACTACTAGCTTAATCTATGTTTCAACAATACACATCTATGGTCTATAGAAATATTAGATGCTTGTTTCAAGGTTATAACCAGTAATAGCAAAGTAACGGACCAGTCCGGCAAAGATTTTCTAACCAACCAGTCGTTCTAAACATTTTTTCCCAGTTTTTCTATGCTTGTTTTTTTAACAACAATTGATCGTAAAAGTTTATCTTCTTACTGTTTTTCCATGAGCTCACTCTGAGATCTCTTTATGTTATCAAGATAAGATGAAGTAATTATTAAGCAGTGTAGTTCATCATAGATTCATTAAAATTTTCCTATTATAGAATATACTTCGCAGTCATATGAGATAATAAAGTGAGTACAATATGAAACTTATATTAGTCATAGGATTCAAACTGAATAAAAACCTCCGGTATACCGATAATCAGTCAGCGGTAGTTTGACAATTAGACGGTAAACCTATAGTTCTTTTCCGATCAGCAATTTACTGTAGGTACATTAGCCGTAGTGCAAATAGACATGCAATATGAGTATATAGCTCCTAATTTATGTTTATCTAACAGATAGTTAATCGCTGTACAAAATTAATCCGGAGTTCGAAGTCCTATTTTTCTGTTTTTTTTTTTTGTATTCAGTGACTAGTGCATCGTACATATTTCTCAGACGACTAGAGCCCACTGGATTCCAAAGATTTCGAACCTGAACTTGATCGGGTCCGGAACCAACTCAACGGTCTCTACGATCCAGTCTGATTGTTTCGATCACAACGATTGAAATTTCTTTATTTTAACATCGATTTTTGTTTTGTTTTTTCATAGCCAACTTCATCAAGTTCACATTCATCTTCATCTTCATCATCTCCAATTCAATCAATAAAAAATCAATCAAAATCTAAAACAAATATACGTCATAGTTCATCTAATATGTCATTATCATCACGTTATTCATATGATAATATAAATGAGAATGAAGAATATATGTTTGACATTCATGGTAATCGTCAACGACCATTACCTTCAACACCTATGGATTTAAATTCAAATCATAAACAAACAACGAGAATGAATACAATAAATAATGATGTTCAAGGTGATGCAACATCAACAACAAGCGCTTTAACACTACGCACAGAATCTTATCGACAAGCACATCCATTACAATCATTTGCTTTTGATTATCCAAAACGACCATTAATATCTCAATCAATATCAAGAAAAGATAATCAAAATGGAACTAATAATAAAAATTATGAAATAGCTGTTTAAGAATACGATTTCTGTGATTATCATCGCCATTTATTTTTTCTTTTCATTGGTACTGTAATATTTGATATAGTTTGATTTTCTTTTGCAAACAAGAAAAAAAACACAAACAGATGAAAACTGTTGTTGTTTTTTTTTTTTTGTCCTTGTTTATATTGTTATTATTTCTTGAAAGAAATGAACATGTGCTGATGTATATGTATTAAAAAATTTTTTTTTGTGTTTAATTCTTTGTATTAATGCTAAAGAGGACAAAAACAATTTTTTTTTGTTAATTGTTTCTACTTTATCTTTTCTTTAAAGAATAGAAAAGACTATTGTTAATTTTATTAAAGTCTTCTTTTATTCTTGTTGTTGTTCTTTGACAATATCTTTAACTAACACAATCATCAATACAGAATTTACACTGACATTGTTGAACAAAAGGATATTTGATTATTCGTTGTTGTTTATCATTACATATAACTTTTATTTCACGAGATATTGTTATATTTGGTGAACAACAACGAATATAATGTTGATGTCGATAAGGTATTGCTTCAGATTGCCAATCATAAATAAGATAATCTTTTGAATAACAATAACCTCGACAATATGTTGTTTCGATTTGTATTGAACTATTTAAACAGTCTCGAAGATTTAATACTTCAAGATAAGATTTCACATAACATGGATGAATTGTTGATATTGTTGTTGCCGTTATAACTGAATAGAAAATAAGATGCAGGATCATCGTCATAGTCATCTTTTTTTAATGAGTAAAAACGATGAGAAAAAAAAGCAGGAAAATGAGTGAAATTTAAAAAATTAGTCATTAGTTTCTGACATTTTTGTTTTGCATAAATCTTCTTTTCTCTCTTTTTTCTCATCTTCATCATTTTCAATAACAAAAGATATTCTTTTTTTTTATCTTAGGAAATTTTTTTCACTACATCATTTATTTCTTTTGCCAGTAGAAACAACAACAAGAACAAATATAGTAATGTTAATACACATAGAAATAGAGTGTTGTATACAAAAAAATAGAGAGCAAGACAAGTACACAAGTTCATACATACAAGTGTGTCATTCTACAACAATTAATACACAGAAAAAAAAGAAAAAAGAAAAAATTTTTTTTCATAACTCGACACGAAAAGAAAAAAAGATGATTATATAAATTGTTTAATCTTCATCTTCTTCATCGTCATCTTCATCATCATCATCATCATTATCTTCTTCCGATGATTTCGATTTAGCAGATGATTTTTTTGGTGCAGGTTTTTTAGGTGATCTTTTATTTGATGCTGCTGCTGCTACCTTTGATGGACCTTTGCTTGTTGCTTTAGCTGGTGAACTACCACCACCAGTTTTCTTATATTCCGAAAGACGTGCTTCATATTTTTGTTTTTCAACAGCAGCCTTTTGTTCATAACGTTTTTTAACGTCATCACTACAAAAAAAAAAGAAAAGATACGGAAATATTAAGAATTGTCGCATCGAATAGTATTAACAAATTTAACTTACCTAACTTTTTTCCATCGATGTCTGTTGGTGATATTTCGAAAG